>VDFB02281492.1:153049359-153128868 GCA_007258455.2 Sequoia sempervirens
AACAATGAAGAAGCAGTCCTACAGGACACCAAGTCACAACTCCAATGGTGGAAAAAGTGCAACAATAAGTAGAGAAGATGTGTAGGAGCTCAAGAATTGTCAAGCAAGATTAAGCCAGCATGTGAAATTGTGAAGAAGATCAAGAAAATTGCTAAGAAGGAAGAATGAAAGTGAAAGATATGCATTTGAAGAAGAATTAGGAGGCAAAGAGTCGTTCTCAAGTCAGTTAGAAGGCATAAAGTCGTTATGCTTCGTCACCAATGTAGAGCGTAATGTCTCTATAGATTCCAGAGACAAGAATCTATCAAGGATGGCAGCGCACTGTGTGCGCATCCCCAACAGAAATTCCCCCACTGACACTAAAAACAAGCACCAAGTGGACGGGGTATGGAATGAGGATGTGAATTTACTTAAACGGATTTGATTTTCTAAGGTGGAGGGTGCAAAAGGGGAATTTGCAAGAGGGGTGTGAATTTGCTCCTATACAGTATTATATTTTTGGTTGTGTCTTGTGTAAAATTTAACTGTGTAATTTAAAATGAAATTTGAGAAGTCTTTTAAGAAGAATTGAGGTATATTTTATGTTTGGAGAATAGCCTATATGCCTTAGGTATAAGGGTTAGAAGATTTTTTTTATCATTTGTGTCCCTTTTAAAAGTGTTTAGGACCCTTTTTATGTCTCCTTTGTAAAAGTGGCGAAAATGGGGAAATGGTTTTGGTGGTTGAGTTAGTTGGGAGGAAGTAACTTCTTCCTTCCCTTTATAACTCTCTCCTTATGGAGAGGAGGGGGTTACCATGCCATTTTCTCTCCTTGCATTTTGAGTTTTCTTTCTTTTGAGGAGATTTTGGGAGGAGGAGATCTTGGAAGAGGAAAGAATAGCCATCCATTGTTGGGATCATTACTCTTGGATGTATTCCTCTCTCTTGTTCTTGTATGCATATTCATTTGGATATTGTCATGAAGGATTTTGTTGAGGGTTTTCATGTGTAATGCTCTTTCTCTTTTTGTCAATATGTGTTGTTTTCATTGTCGTTATGTATCTTTTTAGGGGAGTTGACTCCCTCTATTTAGAGGAGCTTTTGGTCCTCCAAGTATAGGGGTATGGAGTGGTTGCAGCTCCCACATTCAAGCGCTTCCTTGCTTGGATATGAGTATCCCTTTTAGGTGATGGCCATCATCGGGGTATGAGTACCCTTTCTATTCATGGGATGTGAGCATCCCCTTTGGCTTTGCATACTTTTGAGTGGAGGGATAAGGGGTGTTGGTATGGTGTGATGTGTTGGTTGGTGTATTGGTGTTGTGGTGCTTGTGTGGAGAATATGTGGTGTTGTTATGTGGAGATGTGATCATGATATTCTTTTTTAACACCCCTTTTGGTTGAGCCCCTACTCCCCCTTCTTTTGTTTCCCTTAGGATAACCATCATGGTAGATTTGTATTTGAGTTCTTTTAAAGTAATTAGACTATGTGATATATGTGATCTTTGTATTATATTGTAAAGTTGTGTTGTGGCTAAGTGGTTGCCCTCGCACGGAGGTGGGTTGTGTATCAACCCTATGGATGGGAGGAGAGCCCATCAATATATTGTTGTTTTTCTTTTTCTTTTTCTTTTTGTTTTTCAGGTTTCGATGGAGATGGAGAAATTGCTTGGGAATTGTTCAAGTATATGGGTGGGAAAGAAATATGGCTTGAGATTCATGATGGACTCCTTTTTTTTTATGTATTATGGATCTAACATTAAGGATTCAAGATTTGCATTAGTTGTTGTTTGGTTGTATTTAAAGCTTGCAACTATGAATTTCATTTTTTGAAAAGAAAATCAAAGTTACTCCTTTGTACAAGAAATTGTGAACTTGGTTTGCAATAAAGACTCCTAAGCTTTATAATGTGTTTATTTTTCAGTTGTGTGAATCTTTTATAAAAGATAGATTTGTAATATCATTAACCGTTGTAAACATGAAACTATGGATTCATTTAAAAGAAGAAAGGTGTATCAAATTCTCCTATGTGATTATTACAAGAAAGAAAATGATAACAAACTCGATGCTAGCCTTTGGATAAATTCATACAAGTTGGATATCTAATGTACTTACATCCTATTTACCATTGCGATAATTAATAAGGGTTATCAAGAGGAAAAGATAGTTTTAAGGATAGTTTTCAGTTTATCATGTAGGTAAGGAAAAAAAAAAATTGAATAGTAAAACCCAGAGTGTTAGAAATCCTAGATAAATAAGCAAATAAGGAATAGCTGCATTAACCATGAGACAATAAAATCAATATGGGATTTCCACTGGATCAACCTCCCCTACTGCAATCGAATACTTGTGTATATTCTGGCTAAAAGAGAACTTAATTCGCTTCCTTAGATTCTTCTTCTTTTATTCCAAATAAAACCCTTCTATGCTGAAATTAATACATTTTATTCCTTCAGATCTGATTCGGGTAGTATTTTTGGAAGTGGATTTCTTATACATTCTAACCTGCATAAATATTAAGTTGCAATGCTTCTCTTTCTGGCAATCTTATTAACAAAATCAGTGCCCATCTGATGAGGAATATTCTAGTGCCCTCAACCTTTAAATAATCAACATGTTAAAACCCTTTTTCCAACGGCATTTAAAAGATGCTAAATTGCCAGGCATTGGAGGTATTCAAACAGCAAAATAGAACCATAATAATAATAATAAGTGGAACCAAAATACAAATTATAAATGTTGGCATTAACTGGCAATTATAATATCAAAAGTCTGAAACAAATTCAGTTCATGAGAAAGAACAAGAAGAAGAAAAAAACTTAACAAGAGGGAAAGGGATCAATATAAATTGGAAAATATATTAAAAATAAATTCATGAATGATTCTGAAAATTTTCCTTGAAATTGTGTGGTAGAAATCCATTGAATTTGTTCAATCCTGGAAAAGAAAACAAACTAACTTAAAACTTACAAACTGAGCATGGAAATTTGAATAGAAATTATGTATAATATAGTTGCATTCGTTTAATAGTTAGAAGAAAGGATTATTGGCATGATTAATGCAAACCAAAAATCTTTTAATTATACTTGTGAAACAAAGTTAATAAAAAAACAATTAAGTGTAGGAATTATAAGTAAAAAGCAATTAAAAATTAATAAAGAGTTTAGTAATTAAAAAAATCTAAGAATAAATTGTAGTTAATTTAGTTAATGTTTTTTGAAGTTTTCTTATTATATTTGAGAATTGTTAATTAGAAAGTTTCTAATTTGAAAACTCAATATTGCATAAATTGAATTTTAATTAAGAACTTTCCAAGTTGGAAAGTTTTAAAATTATCATTTAAATTTCTTTATAAAAATTTGACAATGCCTCATAATGATTAAACCTTATGGTTCACATATTAAAACTTGTGTAAAGAAAATTGTTACAAAGAGTCCTCCATTATGAATTATAAAAGAAAAGGACTGTTCACTTTGAACAACAAAAAGTAATTGAACAGGTTCAACAACAAATTTCTCGCCTCGCTAAGAATTAAAAATCAACAATTTATTCTTTAATTTAACTTCTTTGGAAATATAATTAGATTTTTCTTAACTCATTATCTAGTCTATAAATTAAGATGCAATATTTATTTAAATTTGAATTAGATAATGATCAATTAATGAATTTATCTTTAGTTGTCAACTCTTCTCAATTAATGTGGAACATATTTAAAATTTTATCAATATTCTTGAAGTTATGATTTAAATATTAATTGCAACAAAATTGGAGTTTAAATTAATCCCAATGCATGCATCTAGTAGATAGACAAAATTTCATTGAGAATTTTAGACCTCTCCCTTGACTAAGAGTAAGAACCCTTTTATTTGATAGAAGTTGAAAAATCATCCCATAAGGAAATTTTCAACTCATTAAATAAAGGATATTATAAATAAATGTTCTGCTTTTATTTTCGCTCAAGTGAACATTGTGAAATGATGATCATGAATTAAAATAGAGTAATTAATCCACTTTTAAACTTATTTAAGAATCTACTTAATAAAACAACCAATAAATGTCAACTATTAGTTTGGGATTTAAAATTATTATAGTCAAGTCATTAGTGTGCAATATTATTTTCTCATTATAGCCAACTAGGAAAACAAATGTAGATAGAAAGGTAGAAATTAGTATTTGTTAGTAGTTCAACTCATCAAATTTGAAAAAGCATTCGACTGCTATATCTTGGAATACCTAAGAAAAGATTTGAGATTTGTTTGAGCAAAATGCAAACTAGGATAGTTTAAGAGATGGGATGACACCATAAACTTGATGTCATCAATTATAGATCAACCTCAAAACTTGAATAGCATTAGCATGTTGAAAAATTTGTTAGTTGTGTATGGTTTAGGTTGAGAAAATTTTAGGGCATGACATTCTACATGTGTGTATAAAAATGTATATAAATATGTATACTCCCATATGTACAAATACATGTACACATGTATACAAATATATAATGCGTACATATACATATATGACACACATACACATGTTTACACATGTTATACATGTATATATACACAATATTGTGTATACACTACATTCACTATAATAAGAAAATGCGAATACAAAATTCTTTTGATTTGATGTTTTTTTACCAATTTAGTTGTAGAAAATTCAAATTAGACGATGCTTTTGATGTGTTCAATGATATTCTACTACACAATCTACTACATCCATGGAATTTTGACTTTTGAAAATAATCTTATTTTCTCCTAGTTTTATAAACATGATGTAAATTGGATGGATGCATATTAATATGTAACTTGTATATGTATGTATAGATGTACACATGTATATAAGTACATAATGTGTACACATACACATGTATACACATATTATACATGTATGTATACATACACAGTATATTTATACACTACATTTCCTACGATAAGAAAATTAGAAAACATTTTTTTTATTTAATGTCTTTTGTCTACTTAGTTGTAGAAATTTCAAATTACACAATGATTTTTATAGGTTCAATGATATTCTACTACACAGTCTCATACATCCATAGAATTTTGACTTTTGAAGGAAGTTTCACATTGCTTGGAAAAACAAAATCTAGAGCATCCAAAATCTCAACGAGGACTTTTCAAAATAGCATTTATTTCTCCTAGTTTTATAAGCATGATGTAAATTGGATAGATGCATACTAATATGTATACTCGTATATGTATGTATACATGTATACATTTGTATAATCAATATACATCACACATATAAATACCTATATATGTACTTGTGTGCAAATACACATATGCATCTACATGTATGCATATAAATGTATACTCGTATATGTATAGATACATTGACACATGTATACAAATACATAATGTGTACACATGCATACATGGCACACATACGCATATTAGAAATTCATGTATATACATGTATGCATACACATATTAGAAATGCATGTATATACATGTATACATACACAGTATTATTTTATACACTATATTTCCTAAAATACGAAAACGAGAAGACAATTATTTTGATTCAACGTCTTTTTCCAACTTAGTTGTAACAATTTTGAATTACACGATGTTTTTTGTAGGTTAAATGATACTCTACTATACAATCTAATACATCCATGAAATTTTGACACCCATACTATACATGTGTACATAAATGCATCTACACACAATTGTATAAATGTGTACACGTATACATGTACATGTACATATACTTGTATGCAATTACGAAGAAGTATATATGTGAACAGGTAGACATATAAACATGTATATACACAAATGATGTAGTGTTAGAGTACACATTTAATAATTATATAAATACATGCACTAGATATGAGTTATATTGAAGTGTGCACACATTTGTATAATCAACATACCACATATACAAATACGTATACATGTACTCGTGCATATATATATATATATATATATATGAGTTATACTGGTGTGTGCACACATTTGTATAATCAATATACCACATATAAATTCTTATGCATGTATGTGTATAAAATTGCATATAAATATGTATACTCACATATGTATGTATACATGGACACGTATAGAAATGCATAATGTGTACATATGCATACACGACACACATACAAATGTATACACATATTATACATGTATGTTTATACACTACATTTTCTATGATAAGAAAATGAGAATACAAATTTTTTTTATTTAATTTCTTTTACCAACTTGGTAGTAGAAATTTCAAATTACACAATGATTTTGTTGGGTTCAATGATATTCTACTACATAATCTACTACATCCATGGAATTTTAACTTTTGAAGCAAGTTTCACATTGCTCACGAAAAAAAAGTCTAGAGGATCCAATATCTCAGCGAGGACTTTTCAAAATATCCTTTTTTTGTCCTACTTTAACTTTTGAAGCAAGTTTCACATTGCTCACGAAAAAAAAGTCTAGAGGATCCAATATCTCAGCGAGGACTTTTCAAAATATCCTTTTTTTGTCCTACTTTAATAAAATGTGATGTAAAGTAGATATATACATATTAATATGTATATATACATGTGCACATGTATATAAATACATAATGTGTACTCATACATACATGGCACACATACATATGTATAAACATATTTTTTTATATTAGATATAGTAGAATTATTAGAATTCATGAGTTTGTTTACATATTGAGCATTGTCTCAACTTGAAACAAGCTAGCATCCCCCATTACAGAGTATCAACTATTATTAAGTCCCTTTTACATCAACTGCATTTACAAAAGGTCTTCCATATACACTCGAGAAAACCATATACAACAGAGTATCCCATATACAAAAGGTATCCCCACCCAAATACAACAGCAGAGCATTTCATATACAAAATTTTCATCCCCTCCTTGCATACAATATCTGAGGTTAACCTTGACCTATGCCTTATATATTTGCATTAACATATAGTTCTTGCTTGAACAAGAAAGCCTTGTACAGTTGCATATACTGGTTAGCTATACAAAACATGAGCTTGAAGGTAGCAATGAGTCACCACCCACTGGTACCTTCCCTTGGTGTAGCAAATTTCATGGTAACAAGAGCAAGTGTTGCCTCCTACTCTTCTACATTTATTTTCTCTTTGCATGTATCCTCCTTCCTGAAGTCATTCTAGATTGCTTCAAGCGCCTTTAGGAAGATCTCCATGGTAGGATGTCCTTCCCACCTGTGACCGTATTTAGGATCCATGATGTCAATGTCTACTTTCTTGTTTTCCAAAAACTCCAGAACTTCTCCTTGGACAAAGCAACTGTGATGTAGACCTACATAGCAATGTTGTGAAGTGTGAGTCTTCTAAAAGACTCAGTAAGCACTCTCCTTTCCCCCTCAAAATTTTCATTATTCTAGGCCTTCCAAATAGACCATAAAATTTCAGTAGATATGCACATCCAAAGAAGAAGACATTATTTGCTCATTTTATTGACAACATTTGACAGTATTTTTGTGGGGCACAATCTATATTATTATCACTCCAAATATTTATTTTATTGCACAAATATGTTACAATCTCGGGGACTCTGCAAAGATTGCACAAATCAATGCCATTGTGAGCAATTTTATAAGGGAATCTCTGTAGCAACAACCATCTGAAGCTAGCCTTTTTTGGTTCCAATTTCTATTTCCAATTCATTTCAAGGATCTTTTGCCATTGTTTCATGCTTAGATGAAGGTCCCACATCTTATTAACATGCTCTATTAGATCAATATGTTGAGTTAGAGTGGAGTAGATTGTTTTGGCATTAATGCTCTAAAAGATCTTATCATTCTTCCATTTGTAATCAAGATATTCTTGGCTATTCTTCCATTTGTAATCAAGATATTCTTGGCTATCAATAGAGTCTTCTACTGGGAATTGAACCTCTCTACAAGCCTCTCTAATCATTGTATATGTTCTCCAATTGCTTGGAGATTATACACGTACACAATATTATTTACACACTTTCTTAAGATAAGAAAATGAGAATACAAAAATCTTTTGATTTAATGTCTTTTGCCAACTTAGTAGTAGAAATTTCAAATTACACAATGCTTTTCATGGGTTCAGTGATATTATACTACACAATCTATTACATCCATTGAATTTTGACTTATGAAGCAAGTTTCACATTGCCCAAACAAACAAAGTCTAGAGCATACAAAATCTCAATACTCTTCTCAAAATTGTATTTTTTTCTCTTGATTTTATAAACATGATGTGAACTGGATAAAATGCATATTAATATGTATACATGTACATAAATACGTGTACACATACACATGTCTACACATATTATACATGTACACAATATTATGTATACACTACATTTCCTACAATAAAAAAAATGGGAGTAAAAAATTCTTTTGATTTAATCTCTTGTCAACTTAGTTACAGAAATTTCAAAGTACACAATGTTTTTCATGGGTTCAATGTCATTGTATTACAAGTATAATGCATCCATGTAATTTTGACTTTTGAAGCAAATTTCACATTGCTCAAGAAAACAAAGTCTAGAGCATCCAAAATCTCAACGGTGACTTTTCAAAATTGCTTTTTTTCCTACTGGTTTTATAAACATGATGTCAACTGGATAGATGCACATTAATATGTATACTCGTATATGTATATATACATGTACATATGTATATAAATACATAATGCGTACACATACATACATGACTGATTGCACACATGCACATGTATGAGTTCAGTGATATTCTACTGCACAATCTAATACATCCATGGAATTTTGACTTTTGAAACAAGTTTCACATTGCTCAGGAAAACAAAATCTGGAGCATCCAGAAACTCAAAGGTGACTTTTCAAAATACTCTTTTTTCGTCTAGTTTTATAAACATGACGTAAACTGGATAGATAGCCCTCACTGTTGTTTCGATTTTATGGCAACAGCACATTTAAGAGATGAAAGTACGCAAAAATCTTTCTGGAACAACAAAAAGAATTATACTTTAAGCTCGAATTAAAACTTCAGTAAGCAGCCCAAGTATACATTTCTTCTTTGGCCATAATAGTATAGGCGAATGTAATGTACATATCTAAATTAATAACATTGGGATTTTGAAATTAGATACACCGTTATATTATCAGAATCTCTGAAGGAGGTAACGCTGAGACTAAAAAAGAAACCAGTCATCGCTTTCTTCCTGAAACTGTCTTCTTCACTGCCCCTATGGACACAAGGAAATCATCAAGGGAGGACAACGTTTTCATGTCATCAGGTGGAAAGTAGCTGGCAGCCCTCCCGAAGAGACCACTTAGATAAACAGGACTCATATTGGACTTCTTGCTCACAAAATCATCCAGAAATGCAAATGCAGTCTTAAAATCAGATCGACTAGCAGATATAGGTGCAGCAAAGTGAGCTGGAATGATTTTCTTAAAAGGCCAATCAGCTACGATGCGATCAACCCAATCCTTAACCTGGAAAGTTCATGTGCCATTGCATATAAGGCACAAATTGATATATTGCTAAAGCATTAAATCATTTTATCAATGCATAAAGGCTACAAGTAAATTTACATAATTAAGTAATAAGACATTTGCATTGTTTGAAATACTACTTTTATAAATTTAATTCACTGCTGTTAAAAAGAGAGCAAAGATTTGTTTGCAGATGTATGTATTCTGTGCATGTGTTCTTATGCATACTGGAGGCATACGTAGGTGTCTTGTGAAAATGGGTGCCAATGCATGTGTGCAAGCTTCTTTTGGATAGAGAAAGAGATAAAGGACCTTCTCTGGAACTTTACTGAAAACTAGTGTTTTGACTATTGGAGAGACAATGAGCTTCTGTGAGATCTGTTTAAACGTCCTTTGCGGTTCAAGCAAATTTGAAGGAGCTAAGAAAAGTATTTGAAGAACCATTCTTTCCCAGCCTGCAAAGTATTTAGAAAGTTATGATGTGAATAAATGAGAATGTGGAAAGGAAAAGGAACAAAGCACATCTAAGAATATCAAAGTTAGCACGTCAAAATCATGAAATACCAAATGTCAAAATTCATTCCAAATATTGTGGTGACCAGTAACCAGATATAAAACCCATATACATTACTATTTTATACTAACATACATAATCTCACAATTCTTCAATTTTCTGTTACACAGAACAAGGCTTCGTTTTCATGACAATCATTACTTAAGATAGGTCAATCATCAATTACAATGTGTTAAGAATTACATATAAGGCCTCAAGAAATAGAATCAAAATTTCAATATGTATCCTAAGAACCTACAAAATAACTGTGATTATGAGAAGAAAACCTTAGAGTCCCACTTTCAAATAAGCTTATAATGCACTTTAAAAGCCATGTAAAGTACCAATGGCATTAAAATTCAGTTTTCAAAAAATAGTGAAATTAAAATAATCCCCCTATAACCATGCATCCCGGAAAAGATAGTGAACAAACAATGTAACAGAATCTAACACCTGACTGTATTTCCTATCTGTATTCAAATTCATGTACTTACCTTTTTGTCTCGTCTCTTTATTGTCAACAATAGGTTCATTTGGGATTAACTTCCCTTTGCTCAATAGTTTCACTGCTAAACCATTCTTGGCTGCTCCTAATAGGGCCTCTCTATTAATTGTTTCTGGTGGCTGCTTTGGCACATAAATTACTGCATCAGTTACCAGTAATGTTCGAGATCTTTTATGGTAAAATGCAACCTCCACATAAGGTCCAATTCCTGCAACCATGTAGCAAATTATACATATCCAATACATCATATAATATTTATGTGCAACAATTATGCAAGTCATTTTCTAGAAGCGGATAGAGTGGATGACTAAAACTATAACTCTGATCCTATCTAATCCAATGCATTTTAAGTCATCTTTTAAGCTCAATCCTCCAATTTTCTCTAAAATATTTTTGTAGCATCTTGATATTCCTGAACAATACATTTAAGTCGTATTCAAAGCTCATTCCTCCAATTTTCTCTATTAAAATTTTTGTATTATCTTGATATCCCCTTATCTTAACAAATCAAAAACCTTAGTTACACTTATGAAGCTTTTCCATCTAACAAAATTTTTAGCTTTTAGGAAGCCATGTATTATTGTATTAGCTTTTAAAAATTATTGTATTATCTTGATCTCCTAAATTCTAACAAATCAAAAAGCTTCGTTACATTTATGAAGCTTTCCATGTAACAAAAGCTTTAGCTTTCTCAAGAATCTTTTGTGTCCCTAGAATCATAAATATTTTAATGCATACAATTAGTAGAAGCTAAAAAAGCGTACCAACTTCAGGAGAGCTAAGAACCTTCTGCTCAATCTCATTAAACCATGGTGTTGATTCGTCTTCATCTTTAAGTGTTCTAGAACGGAATATTCCAAGGAACTCAAGTGGCAAGTTAATTGGCCAACTCCATTGTCTTGGAGCCACCCATATCTTTGCTTGAGGGAACTTTCTAGAAAATGGGCCCACAAAAACTTTGTGTTCATATGCAAAAGTGGGGAGAATGATGTGTTCTACAGGAGCCTTCAACTCTTTCAATAGCTGTCACTTTCCAAAACAAACAGCATATGATAGATTAAATAATGCATTAAGCTGAGCAAGGGCGTGATCACTATAACTACAATATTCATCTATGAATATCTAGAAGGAATAGTGAGAACCTCACGATTGTACACATAAACAAATGCCAAAGCCCAATAAAAGTAAGATTAAAGAACCAAATAGGTCCAGAAAGAAGAAGAATAAATTTGTCCCATTCCTTGAGAAATCAAAAAATTACTAAATAACATAAAACTTTTGTAATATAACTCTACTCTTTACTCCTAGAAATTGATTGTTTGCTTCATTTTTCCTCAATTTATCACACCAGTATTTTGTGCACACAGGTCACAATTCATAGCAGAACATGTAATGAGGATCGTTTTACAGCCAAAGGAAAATCAGTCAAATGCCAACAGTTATGCAGGAAGTAGGTCCTTCTTAAGAAATGAGCTGTTGTCACCATATCACTCATATCCTTTTCTCTCAGCACACTTTCTGGTTAGAGTGTTGATAACATTTTTCAGCTCATCACAGAACAATAGATGCTCCGCACTATCCCAAATTTATGTCAGGGACACAAATGCTTTGGGAGCAGCGTGTAGGACTCTTAAGGACTTCCTCTATTTGAAGGGAATGCTTATATGAGAATCTATTAATAGAGGAAAATAGAATATGATATATAATGGCTTTTCAAAAAAGTAATAAAAGAAAAGATATTTACACTACATATTTTTACAAAAGATGTACTTTGGGGTTTTTTAACATAACTTCTCAGGAGGCCTCAACATGCAAAATCGGTAATTAAACTAAAGATTAAATGAGAGGTACATAACTTTCAGACAAGAATGGTCTTGAATCGAACATGTGGAAAACAAAAACAAAGAAATAAATTAATTTTCACATTTGAATTATCATAGCAAAGGAAACTGATAGTCAGACTCTACCAGCAATGAATAAACTTCAAAATTCACTCTTACATGAATGCCAGCTACAACTGCCACTTTTTTATTATTCACCCCATCTTACCTCCCGTGCCTCCACCTCATATGTTGCAGGTATAAAAGAAACAAAGACAAACTTCTTCATTTCATGAATTCAGATGGTTCCAAAAATAGAAAAACTGCATCATACTTCTAATCTAGCCTTTTTATAACAGTTACAACAAAACAAAACAAAAAAAGATGACAACCACTAAGCTGTTTTCTAAAACAATCTGTAACTAATTAAATATTGTGACAGCTGTCTCAATTCTTCGTCCTGCTTCTTGAAAGAATGGGTCACATCTGCAGCACTGTGGGAAGGAGCCTGTTGAACTCAACCACATATATGACCCCATTGATCATTTAAACCCACTTTCTGATCAAAAATGGATTAGACATGTTAGTGAGGTTGGCTAAAATTGCTACTAAGACATATTCTTGAAGAATTCTCAATGACAAGACAATCATAAGACTCAATCCCCTAAGAGATCAAAAAGAAAGTTGCAGGGAACTCAGCAAATCAGAAAAGGTAAAGGAATTCAACCCAGTGAAAGGAGACAAAGATACTGAAAAAATGATCAAAAAATGGCGTTAGTGATGCTTTATACCCCAGCCAAAAATGTCATATAATTTCAGTTGTGGCCAAAAACATCACTGATAAATCTAGCACATACAGGGCAGTTTTTTTAGCAGCCGAAACCACCCCAAATGAGACAAAACAACAAAACCTGTAGACAAAGGAGAACCTAGAGTGCTGGGAATTCCATCTCTCGGTGTTCTGATACATTTGGGCTTACTTCCAAGGATCTTTTATGACTCTTGAGCTATATTACACCCAAGAGGAACATTGTATGGGAGTTCGTTTCCACTGTAATTGACTATGAATGTACTTAATTGCTTTAGTTAGGTAGACTTCTGCAAGTTGGAGTGTACTTGGGAAGAACAAAGATAAGTAATAATGTTGTATAGGTGCTTGGGTATGCCCTTGTATGGATAAGATGTCCACAAAGGACTCCAGACAGCAGTAGACCTCTCTAAAATAACAAGAAAATAGTGGCATGAGGAAAAGATCCTTAACTGTTCCATAGCTTTCGCTCATTTTAAGTTTCTCCGGGGCAATGAGTATGTTTGTTGTAAAATGTGCTTGTTCTATCTCAAAATTTTACCGATATACTCTTCCTTAATATATGTTTGCAGTTAAAAACAATTAAAATAAGACGGGCTAATTTTTGTACAGTTTTGCAAAATATTCAACAACTTAATCAGTCAATTGTGATTGGAATAGAAAAGATTCATATTGTTAAATCAAGTTGTGGCTTATGAATCAGATTGGTATTAGAGCATGGTTTTCATGTCATTTTCAATATGATTTTAAGTGGTGTGTCTGTGTAGGTAACAATTTTGCAATTATATGTCCCTCACAAAATTAGGCTGTGATAGAGGATAAGGCATTTTGTTTGAAGATTTCCACAACAAGGTGGAATAAACAAATCAAAATCATATGGCTCTTGAAAAGAAAGGTAGAGTGCCTCTTGGTGGTGAAGAAAGATTCAACAAGTTAACTGCTGTATCCTCTAGTCCCATTGACCTGTTTGTGGTCATCTGTTGACATTCATAAAAGTTCTTTCTTTCTTTCTAAGAGCAAGCTTGAAACGATGGAGAAAATATTGGAGGTGCTCATGGACAAGTCAAGAGTATCTATGGAGATACCAAAAGCAAATGAAGAGTTAAAGACTCAAGAATCCAAGAAGAAGCAGCCTCATACCACCCAAGTTTAGAGTAGAGGCCAAGATGGAAATTTATCCATGAGGGTTGATGTTAAAATATTTGACCATTGTATTGCTTAATTAGAGGTATATTTCAGTTTGAATGACCTCATTGAAGAGCAACAAATTTCTTTTCCAAAATTGAAGCTAGGTAGTTATGCTTGACATGGTTCCAATGCTATGTGCATTATCTGGGAATGAAGAAAATATCACCAATTGATAAATGGGATGAATTCCAAGCTTTGATTAAGAAACAATTTTATCCTATTTGTTGTGAAGATGATAGGTATATCAATTGACAATATTTGAGGCAAGGACAAGGACAAAGTGTGCAGGCCCACAAAGGCGAGTTCCACAAGGAAGCAGTCTAAATAGGAATAGATGTGATGGATCATGATGCACTCATGAAATATGCATAAATGCTGCATAGTCCAATTTTGATAACTATGCCTAGGGAAATTGTTGAGACTTGCTTTCAAGCCCATTACATATAGACAAGAAAAAGAGTTTATCTTTCTCTCCAAATTAGTAAAAACAACAAAGTGGTCAATGTGGTTCCAACTTTAAGTACGAAGGATGGAGTAAATAAAAAGGCAAGCATAATGCTACAGCTATTGTTAAAACGATACTAAAAAACATTTTAGCAACTGTGATGTTGATGGGCATGCACATGAAGTACGTTGCAAATGGTGTCTGGAATTACATTCCAGGAAAAGAAAGAAAAGGGAGAAGAAAACTATGACTTTTTTACAAAGAAATCGAATGCGATTTCAATATGGATGAGAGGTTGGTTTATACCTCTATTTATAGATATCTGCGTTTTAACAGCAATGAGGATCAATGAAATTATACATCAACAAACGTATAATGCTCAATATGGAGAGTAGACCAAAGAAAAATTTGGCACTATTGCTTAAGGCTATACCAAGAGATCAGTGCAACATTGCTGAGGAGAACATTTAACTTTGCTATGACTTCTTTTCATTATGTTTCTATTAATAAAATATCATTCCAGAGACAGACTTGAATGGTTGATTAGTTAGGAGCCAATTCTAATTAGTTTTTTTAATCAAGAGTAGTGGTTGTGTCTAAAATGATGTCCTTGTGGAAGAGTATTCCTGTTTCTTGATAAATGTTTGCCCCATTTAATTAAAAAACAGAAAAGAAAACATAATAGTATGACATTTCAAAAGAACATGAATAGAGGACAAATTTGCTTATGAAGGCCTAGCTCAAACTCAAAGCATATAAAAATGCTTGAAAACTTACCTGAATGCATTCTTTTGTGGGAGCAATTGGAGCATGAACCCAGAGGCCTCCAGACTTGAGCCTGATGACTGTCATACGAATATTAGTTATAACATTGCCAAAACCAAGAGCCTGCTCCTGTTCAAATGTCCATATCACTCCTTTTACCACCTGTTGGAAATGACAAAAATTATAACATGACCTTCAACTAATAGCAAATACAAACCTGGAATGACAACATAGATCAATGCATTAAGACCAACAAATCTTTTTGTGTAAATACACAAATAACATTGAGGTATTCACTGTTGAAAAAATGTACAAGCTTATGATATTGCAAAATATGTACTGTAATAGATACATTAACATATGCCACAGGACACACCCATTCAAACTTTGATGATAGCAGTTAATGGTACTTATAAAAGTTTAAACACATATAACAGTACATAGGGCCCAAATAAGATCATTCATGGAAGTGCCCCAAAATTTACAATTTAAGGAAACCCAGTAAAGCATTTACAAAATAGTAGTACGATGCCAATGGTTTGGTGTGAAAAGATATTCTGATATTCATATTTAAACTATTGAAGTTACAAATACATAGGTAGTCTAGAGAACCCGCGGCTGCATGAATTGTGTCAAGCATGCATGGACATGATTTAAAATAACGAGTGAAAGGTTACAAGTCTAACTGTTGTCATTTAACTTAACTTCAACAGAATAAAAAGGTATTCATCATAATATTTCATGAACCCAACATGCAAGGGTGAATGTGAAAGGAAAACAAGTAAAGAAATCAACAAGGCTTTTGGAATGCCTACAAAAGTGGATCCTTGTATAAAAATTCAGCATGATGAGATTTTCTTGTTTGAGATGTGTTGAAGAATAAGCATTCTCTGGCAATGGAGTATTTGCTATCATTTTTAAATCTCAGAAAGCGTCATACGTTTTGTATTATGGCACCGAAGTCAGATTTCAGGCTTGAGACTCTACAATGAGGCAGATAGATATCAAAAGGAATACAATTCAATTGATCAAATAATATGAAAATATCTGTAGAACAAATGCATGCTTAAGCATCATTCTTAATGGCACACATTCCACACAAAAAATTTGTTACCATTATTCTTGAAGATATAGCATTTGTTATTACTCAAAAGTAAATAACTTAGGAATACTCTTAGAACAAGTGAATGCTCCAGCCAGATTCTTAACACTCTACAGCTCCTAGAAAAGATTACACTCATAGAATAGAGCATAGATAGGTAGGGATTCCAAAACACATTCTTTAAATTCCTTTTGAGTATTATCATAGCTTGTCCACCAAACTATCATATTTTGCTTCAGTTTATATCATTAGCTTTCCGAAAACTGTTAATTTCATCTTCACTTTTTCGCTGCTCATTTTCCACCCTAAAACATTTATTATATTTTTATCTAGTTTCCTTTTATGTGTAATATTGTCTTGGTTTGATTCTTGTCCTCCTATATATGCTGATCACCTATTGTATTCAATCCTGTCATGCCCCTGCCATGATCAAATTGCAACACTAAATCTTGGCCAACTATGTGAGAAGAATTTCTCGAAGGCAACACTAAAAGTCTACATGGCCGACCAGTATAAGGAAGTTTTAATAAATTAATACTTATGAAAGAATAAATTTAAATCTATAAACATAGGCAGACCACAATTGATATACGTATTAAAGCTGACCGACCATAATTGTTAGATGTTTTATCGTTCAAAGAAAGAGATATAAAGATGAGTTAGGGTGCAATGGTTAAATGAATGAAGTGCAGTGAATATGACAAAAGGAGTGAGCAGTGAGTATCAAGGAATAATTATGGGCAATGATTACCTTATGTAAGGAGAAATGCTTACATGTCAATAGGCAGAGATTATCATCATATTAAAGGAAACAATTATTAAAAGAAGGCAGCACTTGAATTAGTTTCAAAAGGTTATAATTAATAATTAACAAAAAGTCTTGAGGCAGCAATCAGTTTGTAGAGGGACGTGTCCCTTACCAAGGGAAGGGTATGGTGAAAAGCCATGTCTTTTCCCCCACCGTGGGGATATAAAAGGAGGAGCATTTACAAAGGAGACTCATCATCAAAGAAAATCAGAAAATAGAAATCTGCATTCAGAAAAGCAGCAGCTATTAATACAATAAGTGATGTGTATGCATTTGATTGTATATGCATTTAAGGTATAATATTTGATAGTCATATAGCTATATGTATAGCTAATTTCATAATGACTAATATGCAATAAAGAGAGATATGTTATGTCTAAATTGGTAAATAAGAGAAATAGTGAATTTATTTATATTATTATAATCTACATCCTTTTCTTTAAGTAATCATGTATAGGGTTGGCAAGGAAACATGTTAGGGAAGGGCAGTATAGGCTCTCTCAATGTAAGTACACCACCCTAAGTTGGATGGAATTGTCTTGGTTGGATGTTCCTACCACTTAGGGCCAGGGTGGGTATGAGCATGCCCTTGGGCTTAATTGAGATGAATAGTGTATAGGTTCTCACAATGTAAGTACATGTCATGTCCCCTAATTTTTGCAATTCTAGATATTATAAATTATAAATATTGATATACAAACAATAATAATGCTTGATCAAAAGCTCATACGTCCTTATCTGACAAATAAGATTATTATTAATAAAGATATTATTATTATTATATTTGATTAAATACATATAAATAAATAAATAACAAAATGCATAAAAAGAAATATTAATAATTTAATATTACGATTATAATTATCACGAGATAATATTATAATCATAAGTATCAAATAATTTGACATAATTATAAATATAACTATAATAATATAATATATACATATATATATTTATAGAAAACAATTAAGAAATCAAGTCAAGAGAAATAAATATTACCTTAGAGGTCAACGCCCAAATACAAAAGGTGTTGATTAATGGAAAGGCTGTGATTAAAGTTGATGAATTGGAATCACAATTACATTTAAAGGTTGTATGGAAGAGGTGCGTGTTTGTTTAAAGATGTCTCATTTGCAAATAGGTGCACCCGTTCATGGATTGTTTCCCTGTAAGAAAATATAAAAGATGGTTGAGAAATATGGTGTAGAAAAAAGGATAGAGACGGGAATACATAAGGATATAAATAAGAAAAGGGAAAAAAAGGGCCATTGGAGGTGGAGTTTGCATCATAATTTTTGAGGAGGCGTCGATACTTGGTTAGGATGAAGCATTGATTTGCAAGTCACTCTTATGTATGGAAATCATCGGCGCTGTTCATCCATCCCGTTATCGAGATTACTCACCTCCTAGAGCTTCTACGTATCCTTGTCTAGCCGAATAATTTGAGACCATCATTGACACGGGCATTTGTAAATGGAAGACCATCCCAAAGCCAGCCGCATATTACTCCAGCGTGATATCCATTGGGCCACCTACATACAATCGGATGGAGACATTCACATATTTCTATCACTGATGTGAGATATGGTGAATGCATCCCAGATTGAAGGGTCTTGCCGTTTAAGGTAATTGTCGGGTTTTCCATTATCGAGTCCCATATGCTCAAGACCACATCCAATATTGTGGATATATATTTCCTTAATGAACGAGAATGCACCTATACTTCTGACTAGATGCAATTATACAGGAAGGAATAATTTCACAGACCAATACCTCTTTAATAAGCAAACTCAAACGCCCCTCAGGAGCCTAGGAGCATCAAGTCGTGCTGCATGAATAACCGGTAGACTCTGAGAATCAACGTCCCTTCAATCACTTGGGGTAAAAGATTTAATACAAAAAGACCCGGGATAAATCTAGGTACAGACCATCGTTGGGAGATGGAAATTAGTGGAGTTCAATCATTCCCGACTCGGCAAAATGGAGGGAGTCAAGTGACTATCAAATCTTGATCTATGCTGACTATAGTCTTTAAATCATCATTTAAGCCATGTTATGAAATGACGGCTGAGTATATTGAGTGAATGGATGGTGTGTTGAAAGAGGACTCGTGGAAAGAGAAGGTGGGCGTTTGTGGCCGAGTATGTTGTCACCTTCATAACTAGTTTATGTCCGCAGTCTTAGATAATGGAAGGACCAATAAAGGAAAACTCATTTGAGGCAATTTCCAACGCTATCCTTAAGATTCATAAGGCATAATATTCCAGGTAAGTATGGAGAGGTAAGCATTATCATTGAATGAAAGGTTGGTCCTCAAATATGTTATTAATCTAAATATCAATTGATGCTTACCAATATTTTAATATATTAAGAATGGTGAATATAATCAAATAAATTATAAGGGATGAATGTATTGAGAAATAGAGTGACCAGTTAATATATATATATATATATATATATATATATATTGTATACATCATCGCATCAAGGGAAGAAGACGGATCGGGCTTAGGGAACCACACCTAAAAGAAGTACAATTAACACGTCAACCAAAGGTAAGTTTCCTCACCAACTGGTTAAGCATTAAGAATTATGGAATCAATACGAATTACTTGAATAGTAGGTTATAGTCTAATAACTAATCCATACCTTATCAAGTTAAATAGCGGTGAATGTTTATAAACTTTGATCTGTGTTGAATTGTGAATTCGATTAAATATAATAGGTGAATGCATACCACATCTAAATATAATATAATAGGGAACCACACCTAAAAGAAGTACAATTAACACGTCAACCAAAGGTAAGTTTCCTCACCAACTGGTTAAGCATTAAGAATTATGGAATCAATACGAATTACTTGAACAGTAGGTTATAGTCTAATAACTAATCCATACCTTATCAAGTTAAATAGCGGTGAATGTTTATAAACTTTGATCTGTGTTGAATTGTGAATTCGATTAAATATAATAGGTGAATGCATAGAGAGATTAAATGGATATTTATATGTCAATATATTTGAGTTCATCTATACAACATAAGTGATTGACAAACACCCTAAGTAGATATTAAGGGATATTATTTACAAGAGTCCAATAATGATGCTTGCAACAATTATTGTATACCATAAGCTATTATGACTTTACTACGAGAATAGACTCCGGGCCAAAAATTCCTTTTTGCTAGCACTCAATAAGGATAGGGAGTGTGTGGAAGGGAAAGGCTGGTAAACCGGTCCATTGAAGGACGGTCTCAAGACGGGTGGAACACCTTGAGGGAGTCCAATTAGAGACCGTGCACGCGCCCTTGGCACAGTAAACCTACCATCCAATGAGGTTAGGAAAGAGGAAACAAGGTAAACATCTATTCCGATCAAGAGTAATAAGTCATAGTAGATTATGTTAGTTATGCTCTAGTTGATAATAATGCATTTCATTTTGTTGTACCCAAACCAAATTTTTTGCTTCATTAAGGCATTTTGCTTAAAAGAGTCTAAACTTTGCTAAAGTGATGTCAAATTACAGTTTTTGGGCAAGTCAAGCATGGACTTTGGTCAATGTCGTGTCAATCGTTAGCAGCAATTGAGCAATACCTGGAGCTCGGAACTTGAACCAGAGACTTAGAACGAGATATATCATGATGGAAAAGCACTTCACGATGAAATTATACTCCTACATGGTCATTTCAGTGGCCAAAACAGTGATTACAGAGATCAAACAAATGAAGATTTTTAGCAAAAAGCAAATTTGCGCCCCTATAGCCCAAGGGCGCCCTTCTCTTTGAAGGTCCAGATTTGGTTATTTTTGCTTGCAGTTACATTCATTCTCTTCCAAATTGGCCCAACTTTCCGACAAGCTATCGAACGCAGTCATTCAAGTTCCAGAACTCCGACAGTCGAAGTCAGAAGTTGAGGTTACGAAGTGGATGCATATCACAAAAGGTAGTCAGTTTGCAAATTTGAGCCCCTATAGCCCAGGGGCAACCTTGAAATTGACTCATCAGATGATGGTATTTGCAGATGTGGTCTTCCTGAGATCTATGCTAATCTAGTCTGGTTTCGCAACACACCAGTCAGCCAGTCAATCCGACATTCTAAGTGATTGTGGCAAAGATTCTACCAGACACATAAATCAAAGGGTGGAGAAAATAGTATTATACACCTGTACCTTTGTAGGCCAGGGGCGCCCAGCCTTTAGGCCTGTCAGATGGGATTTTTAGCATTTGCAGTCTTCATGAGACTTGTGCGCAATTACCCCAGCTATCCAACAAGCCCAATCGTCAACCTCCGAGATTTGGCAAATGCTCGTACTTGCGAGGTCTTTGTAGAACACTGAAAAGTGAAGACGTCCGAAAAATGGCCAAGTATAGAGCGTATATTTCATTTTGGAAAAGGCTATCTTCTCTTTGAGGTCTTAGAAGCAGTTTTCTTGCTTCGTCGCCTCCAAAGACATCTCTCGTAAGTTGTTCTAGCTACACAATAAGACTGACAGTGCGCAAATCAAAGCACTCCAGCTCCCAGTATCAAGGGTCGAAGTAGGGTATTCAATTGAAAGTTGCACTTTTGACAAAATGGTGTTTGAGCCTTCACAGGCTAGGGCGCCCTTGATTTTGGGGTCCTTAATGCAGCTTTCAGGTGCCTTACATACAGTCGTTGGATGCGGAATACTTCTAGTCACACAATGAGCCTACCATTAGTCAGCAAGATTCGTCATTTGTCGTCAACAGCAGTTAGAAGCGTTAGATGGTAGAACGGAGAAATGGTCGTCTGGTGCCTGAAAATCAATTTAATCAAAGGCGCCTAATTTTTTGAGGTGTTAAGACGTTGGTTTTAGCAATTGCAGCTCCTAGCAGACATTTCATCCTTGCTTTGCAGGCTTCGCAATGAATATCTCAACTTGTTCTCAGCATCACTCAGTCAGCAAGAAATCAAAGTTGAACACGGCCAACTGTAATTTTGCAATCAGCTACAAAATAGGAAGTTAGAAAAAAATATCTCTTGCAAATATACACCTAGAAGGCCAAATAAGGACTTTTCGAAATCAATGAAGTTCGTCAGGTGCATCCAGATGCCTTGCTTTATTGCTAACTGATTAAAAATAATATTTAATATTTATTTTGCATGCATTAGTATTAAATGGCGATTTTCTTCAAAAAGGTGCCTTTTTGATGCTTATTCTCAAAATCGCATGTGATGGCAACTGAATATTTTTATTATTATTTTGTAATCCGGACTCCGAGTCAGTATTAGTTTAACTTGAGGGGGTCCAATCAGATCATTCTTTTCACAGTCAAGGTTTTGACATCTTGCAGTCATCCTTTATGGTGCGATTCTATTCTATTTAATCATGGCGCCTGTCATTATTCATCATCCAGCTTCAAAAAATTGTATTTCTTCAAGGCAGAGGCAAATTTTTTCCAGAGTTGGGCAATTTTTGTCAGCAGTCAGTGATAAAAACATTAGAGATTCCTTTTGCAGGTACAAGTTCATAGTTATCAACGAATTTGACGAACTAGGTGGCAATTTTGACAAAGAAAAACACTCAAAAAACGTCTTCTCTTCTCAGATTCTTCCAAATTCTCTCAAATTCAATTCGCATGTTTGAGTAACAGACAAATTTTGGCAAAATTAATCATCTGGATTGATTCTACATAGTTTCCTCGAGAAAACCCATGTGCTAGAATTTTTCAGGAAAATTTACTCCAGAGCATCAGTTCTCGAAACTCTAATTTTCTCAACTGAAAATTCCTTGCATGGTCGAGTAGAAGTCAAATTTTTGCATTTCTAACTTTCTGGGTTGTCTTAGAATCTTTTTCTAGACAAAACCCATATCTCATATTTTTCGCCGAAAATTGCCCTTTGATAAGCTATTTTTAGCCTCAGCAGGCTATTTTTAGCTTTCCAGAAATCTTGTCAAAATATAGCCGTGTTCACAGTCAACAGGCAAGTTTTTCAAAATGCAATACACTCGGCTCGAATTCAAGACCAAATCGGTCCTCACTCATGACTTCATCAGGACGGCTGATACGAATCTTCACAAGGTGCTTCCAAAAGCAGTCTTAGATCCTGTTAAGATTAGAGATTCGATTCTCCAGAACATTCAACAGTCTGGGTTACTTGAGGCCGCCTCCATACCTATTTCGGTTCACTGCGTGGAGTTTGTAATTTCTTGTGTTAAGCATTATAACTCTGCTACTTGTGAGATAGTGTCAGTTGATGGACGAGTTATATGTAGTCTCAAGCCTCTGGACATCGAAAGATGTTTTGGTATCCCTCAACACCCGAGTAGTCTGGTCATTTCTATGGAGCAGTGTGAGCATGCATTCAACGTTGATATGAACAAGTGCCAAAGTAAGATGGTAGAGCGATGGTTGAAGCAAAAGAACAAATTGCCAAACAACGTGGGTCGCGATGAGTACAAGGATGAGTACGCAATTCTAATCACACTCTTGAATTGTTTCTCAGGTCATTCAAATGCAAACATTTTTCAGCCCTGGATGTATTACATCATTGGTCACATCATATCTGGGCAAGAGCATTATGACTGGGCATCCTTCATCAGCGATATTCTCCACGAGCAAATCACGGTTTCCTAGTTGCCCACAAGTTTCACATCTGTTCTTACCTAGTGTACTTGATCGCTTATCAAGGTCGGTTTAGAGGGTTGAACACGATGGGCATACTCAGTGTTCAGAAAGTCTATCACTATTAAAATCAGCTTGAATTCACTAAGGCTGAATGTCACTTCAAGCGTGTTCACGAGGCTTTCCCGACTTATACAGTGAGAAACTTGGACCGGGAGTTGCACATTCGTATCTCGGCGGTTGCTAGAGCAGCGATGGTTGATTGGGCGGACTGGTTCATTCAATTCCCTACATACACCTACATCCAAGTATATGGATTTACAGGAAATCCAGCCATGCTTCCACACTATCCTTCGAATAGAACAGTTTTCATGGAGTTCCTGAGGCAGTTACATGATGTTCATCGTCTTTTGCGCCGCAAGCATAAACAGGCTGCCAACTTTCCTATGCAGTTCGAAATCTATTACTGCAAGACAGCAGTTGATGCCAAAGCTACAAGACAAGATTTAGAGAAGTATTGTCTCAAGTATCTTGTCGATGTACGTGCCTATGATCCTTGGGGTCGTTATTCAGAGCATCTTGGCATTCGTGCATACCATAAGCCTACTATGGAGGACTATTGGGCAAATTGCGAGGACAACTTTGAGGTGCGCAGACGTAGCTATGGCCGCTTCTCTCTCTCACAGATTTTTGTTTTCCTGGCGGAAGATGTGGGAGGTTTATCAGATGATGAGGGAGAGGTACTTCCTCAATTTTTCAGAGAGCAAGTTGATACACAACCACTGCCGATAGTTGATTGGTACGCCAAGGAGTACGCATCAGTAAAGGAGAGGTCTAGTAGAGTTATCCAAAACAGTATACTTTACCTCGACAACAAGAAGACCGGGAGGGTAAATGTACCTAGAGCAGAGCCGCCAGTGGTGGATACTTCATTACCTTCCTCGTCAAAGCCCAAACAGAAGAAAAGGAGTAACCCTCCTAAGAAAAGTCAAGCACCTAACAACTCAAATGGCAAGGCGCTTGCCATTGGTACACACACGGAGCCAGTTCAGAGGCCAATTAAGAGTTTGCCAGAGCCTAAGGTCCAGCCTCGAGTTCCATCACCAAACCCAAACCAGTCACCAGTCCCGATTCACATTGAATTGGACTTAGACTCTCCATCTCGTAGCAGCTCCTCTACATATTCACTCTAGTTAGAGCCTCCCGCTGCTAGTATAGATCCTTCCAATGGCATTAGCCGAGATCAATCTTGGATTGAAGCTCAACTGGGAAGGAAGATGAGGCAGCCATCCTATGTCCTTGATCATTCAGACTTCAATCATGCTTACTAGGATGCACCAGACAAGAGGATCAAGAAACAGGTCCATATAGAGAGGAATGCTGATATGGAGATTGTCATTGAGACTGCTATACCTCCAAAGGGGAAGAGTTTGGATGAGATTGAAGCTCAAGACTTTGAGGTGATTATAGTCAACCTTGGTCGTAGCACTCACCAGACACAGGTTGATCTCCTACAGGCTACTACAGACAGCGCCAGGGATAGAATGTTGAAGGACGGAGAAGACAAGGCAGCCCTCAAGGCTGAAATCAGACAGCTTCGTCAGTACATTTCTAGCCTTGTACACAGGTCAGATGTTACTGCCACACTCTCGCCGATGCTAGAGCCACCAGCAGAATAGGGTCAACTTGATCACCTGGTTGCATACAGAAAACATTTGGAAGAATGGGAGGAGTTCGTTGCTAGAGGCCGCTCTGTGCTTGTAGAGTTATATCAGTTGCGGTACAATGCACGAGGGCTCCATCTACGTCTCCAAGATGAGGAGTGTGACATGGCGATTAATAGACCACAGGATGAGATTATGATTGCTCACCTGAGTGTGGCATATGAATCAGTCACAAATGCAGAGGATAAAAAGGCTATCTACTCTTAGAAGACACAGTTGGTTTTCAAGGCGAAGATAGAAGAGACTATGGCATCAAAGTTGGCTGAGAGTAGAGAGCACGTCACTAGTGCACTCCGATACGTGAGAACTCTCATGTCTCGCATACCGTGTCGGTATTAGATTGAGGATGGTGCGTATGTTGAGCTTGCTAATGTACAGTCAGAGCTCCAGGCACTCATTCATAGTGTTTTCAATGGGGAGACCGTTGGCTGTAAGTTGGATCAACTTACAGTCATGTCAGCGTTGTTCGATGAAGCAAACAGGAGCAGAGGTGAACTTCAATGCCAGATCTCAACTGGTGAGGACATGCTACACAGACACAACATACTTCGACAGAGTATCAATGCTCCAGACAGTGATGCAGTTAACAATCTCGTTGAGGGATTGGTTGCTCGAGATCACAACCAATAGACTTCAGTTCCCACCTCTCAGGATAGACATTAAACACAGGAGTTAAACTTGGTGTTATCTTTTCAAGTTAACTCGTTGTCACATCTCATGCATGTCTATTCTGGGATTATCTATGTTCACTTGGAGTTGTATTTAGGGTTTACGTTAACTGATGGTAGTGTTCCAATTAACTTGCTTTCAATAAGGACGTGCATGCTTGCACATTGTCCACTTAGATTAGTTGTTTCGGTTAACTGATGGTAGTTTACCAGTTAACTGTATAGTTTGCTTTATTAAGGTTTAGCAATAAATCTTGCATGCATTGCAAGACTGTAGTTGACTCAAGGTGATTTTAGGGTTCCCTACACCTTTCGATGTCTATAAATAAGAGTTTTTGCTCATTTGTACATGACTTTTGCACGAGAGAGAAATATATATTGTGCCTACCTTGCCTGTAATATTGTTCGTTCTATATCTGTTCATGAGTATTTATTGTGATAATGAATTGTTATGCCACTTGGATTTCATGCAATTATTATGGTGAATGCTTGCCTTAGTTAAATATAGTGGCTAGTTCAATCGTAAATTGTATGTGTGTCTCACCTATGCAATTTGTTGACCTAGTTGGCTATCCTTTGTGTTTTGTATTCAATAAACTTATTTAGATTGAGCAGATAGTTGTGCCACCTTGCCTTCAAGTTGAGAATCTGTACTCGGTTTATCGTGTGATGTGTGTGAGTAATAAGCCTATTCAGACAAGCAGATAGTTGTGCCACCTTGCCTTCACGTTGTGAGTCTGTACCCGGTTTATTGTCTAATAATCATTCCCGCTCCGTTTCCTCATGCTCTGAATTCTTGAGGGAATTGGATAGTATAGGCTTTAGTTTTGTGTGTTGTAGTTAAGTCTTGCGAAACCAGAAAATCCTTAGCTGCAACATTCGAAGTTTATTGCAAACCTTGTGCCTCTTACAGCTGAGACAAAAAGGCAGGATATAGTTTAGTTTACTTTTCAAGCACTTTTGTCCGCACGACAAGGGAGCTTCCCCTCCTAATTTGAAGAACACTCATCACGTAGTGTGCATAGCTGTCCATACCAACTTGCACTCCAGAGGTGTTAGTTGTTACGCCAACACATTTATCTTCTTCTTGAAATGTGCAATCTCAAATGGTCTAATTTAATCATGAATAAGGAGCTATGTGCTTTGCTGATAATACATGATTGTGTGCAAGACTATTTACATGAGCAAAATTATGTGTTGGTTAAAACAAATTCTTGATCCTAACCTGTGCATTTTATGTCTCTAATAAGGGGACATTACAGTACACCACCCTAAGTTGGACGAAATTGTCTTGGTTGGATGTTCCTGCCACTTGGGGCCACGGGGAGTATGAGCACTTCCTTAGGCTTAATTGTGATGAATATGTTTTCTGGTGCCTTGTCATGCGTTTCTCTCCAATCCCTACCATGATTGGTTATTGGAAAAAGAGTCTATAGATTGGATTCAAGTTTAAGTTGTTATTCATTATTTCATAAATGTTAATAGTTCATTTATTCTTAAGTTCAATGTCTATTATATAATTTACTATGGAATATTATTTGTAAAACAATTTTATGTAGTGTAATTGTCACCTAAAACAAATTCAGGCATACTCCAAGTAGGGGACACTACAAATCCTGATGCCTTTGTTTGCTTCCCCTCTCAAAACAACCTTTTTCATTGACATCCATCAATATTTTTACCTGTTCTTCATATCTGCCAGCCATTCAATTTAAATGTATATTCCGATGTCTAACAACATCTAAATTTGATTTGTTAGTCTCAGTACTTTCTCATCTCTTGCTTTACTTTTCTCATCTTGTATTACATAATGGAATAATATAAAATTTCCCAACTTAGCAGCAACCAAATGAGATTCTCACTCAATACAATCAAGAAAGACTAGCAAATCAGATTTTCTCCTAATAGAAATCAAATCTCTTTCCTAAGTATGTGCTTCATGAAAATAATGTTATCAGTAAATCAGCTAAAACCATCATCTGTTAAGCCAAATGGAGCTAGATTGCTCTACAAGAAATAAATCTCCAGTAATTTTTTTGACAAGACCAAAAGTGTCCATCACTTCTTGGTAATAACGACCAAATTTATATGGGGACGAAATGGGAAATGACAGAAACCCTAATACATTTTTGAGAGGTAGTGTACCACCAACTCCACAAGATATTGTGGAAGTGAGTCCGAAGCAGGTAACTGCCATTGTTGTAGAGAAAAGAAAGGAAGCAGATGGTGATGGAAAGTCTCTCAGCAACGATAAGACGGATGCATGCAGATCACAGGCAAGATTCTTAGCTAGGGGCAATGAGATGCCTATTACTCCAAAAAGGCCACAAGATGAAGTGGGGAAAAGCAAGCAGGCTCAATGCTCCAATGATAAAGTCAGTAAAAAGACTGTGAAGAGCCTCTCTTATGCAGAAATCATTAGCTGACATACTCAGATCAAGAAGATAATGAAGAAGTGGCCAATGCACAAGGGCTTGGAGGAAAGGGTAGTGTTTAGAAACTTTAAAATAGCAAAAAAGCCAATTCTTGAGCTAGGAGAAGATGAAGAAATTGAAATGAAGCGTTGCTCTAAGATGGGTTTCATTGGGTAGTTCAATACCCCATGGCTTTCTCTACCTGAGTTGAATAAATAAATAGAGCAGACCTCGAGCCCTTTCCTTGCTGCACCAGTGGTAATATATTTCTGCGTGCAAGGATTTTTTATGGAAGTCTGTGATTCTTTGAATGATAAGAATATGATCTTAGATAAAGGTTCCCAGTACTGGGGTGCAGCATCTTTGTTTTTGAAACCATAGTTTCCCAGCTTCAATTTGTGCATAAAGAATTTCAAAGTAATGCCTATATGGGTGAGGCTTTTGAACCTCTCTTTACATTTTTGGATGCATTCTAATTAAAAGAAAATAGGAGGCTCGTTGGCAAAGTTCACAGTGATGTCTTCTAATACCCATAGGCATATGCTATGGCTTCAGCAAGGCTTCTTGTGGAAATGGATTTGATAATGGCCTACCTGAAGAAATTGAGCTGAAAATAGGGAAAATAATCTGGAATCAATTGTTAGATTATGAGAAATTTTCTTTTAATTGTTGGAATTTTTTCCAAGTAGATGGAAGGATGCATATCCCCAACATCAGCTAGTGGCTTGCTCTTTAGTGGCAGATCCTAAGAACTCTGAAGTAGAAGTAAATAATGCGAAGCAAACTAACATCTCAGAGGTTGGAAAGGCTAAGTAATTGGAATCAGCACAAGAATATAAGGAAAATGTTTTAGAGGAAAGGAAAGAAGCTGACGGATTGAGGTAGAATGTCGCACTTCCTAAGGTCTCAACAAAAATATCTCAGAAAAGGGAAGAAATTGATAGAGAGGAAACTTTAAAACTTTTAGAATTGTTGTATGCTGCCTCAAAGGAGTGTTCAAAGATGCAAGAAATATATGAACAGGGTTCTTTTTGTAGTGGATTATACCTCCAAAGCTGGGATCAATAGCAAAGGGGAAGAAGTCATGTCTCCTATGGCACATAGCGCATATAAATGGACAATGGTTAAAAGCAGGTAAGCCAAAGCAAAAAGGAATGCAGCTCTGGAAATGGTGCTGCGATCACATTTAAAACAAACAAAAAATTGATAGGAAAATATAATGGGCTGGTTGATAGTGTTTGGTTATTTGAGATGGGCAGTTAGTTGTAAGCCTTCCAGTATTGTTGTTTGCTTGAATGCGTAACAATTGTTATGAACTTATATTTTCATGGGTAGGGTCCCCCCTATAGAACCCCCACTAATTTATCTAAATATAAAAATTACCAAATCTATACTCTCCCATGTTGCACTAATCCATAAACAAGGTGGCTATGCCACGCTCTGCCTCCATAGCAATGGATTTAATTTGATGTTAATATCTAAAATACTCTGCAACTTGCATTTAATCCATATTAATAATGGATGACTACACCTTTTATTTATATGCAAATCACACAAAAAGAGATACTAACCATTAACAATGTGGAAAATAGCTAAACAAACATGCACAAATCTGGTAAAATGCATATAAGCTCACTCCACATTAAAAAAAAACTCTAGTCTAGGAATCAAACACTTCCTACTCCACCATGGGAAGCATAGAAGTTTTACATTGACCAAAATGATCCCAACAAGCTCCACACACATTAACAAAGTTCACAAATACCTCAACAAGCTCCACACACATTAACAAAGCTCACAAATACCTCAACAAAGCGCTCCCCTGCAGTATCAAACTTTTACATTGACCAAAATGATCCCAACAAGCTCCACACACATTAACAAAGCTCACAAATACCTCAACAAGCGCTCCCCTGCAGTATCAAACTTGCATACACATGCTATGTCCTCAAAAAAAATGGCTGTACACACCATCAACATCCATCTGACCTTCTTCCAGCATAGAGATAGAATCTAAATCATTCTTCATACTCCCAATGGTTAGAATCCAGAAGCTCAAACACCAAAAGCCAGAGATCCCCATTTTTTGAAATCCAAAAAAGTCATTCTTTTTTGTATTTTTAATTAATCATAGCAATTTTTTGTCATTTATAATGTTGCTATTAAGATTTGGATGCTTGTAAGCTATTTATTTGCCACCTATGATAATTAGAAAACCTCCACAACCTTCCAAAGAAACCCAACAATCATTTAAATGGATTAAAATCACACCAACAGCACTTCAGCAACAAACTGTCCGACTTCATTAACAAATATTGTGCACTTCATCAGCAACTTCTTGGAGCCATGCCTTTTGCATACGAACTCAAACCACTATGCTGTTTTTTAAATTACATAGAACTTCAAAAGGATCAAAAATATTCAAAAATACTCCACTTTTGACTCCATTTGACCACTGTTTATAGCCCTGCAATAGTGCTGCACACTCATGACATGAACCCAATTGTCTAGATGTCAAAACAGATCCGAACCACTTAATCAATTTCAGATCATGAATCCCTACAAAGAATTTCATATTGAAGTTTTCTTTGCATGTTTGGTTGAGTCTCTTTGTGAATTTGACGTGTAAAGATGTTGAATGGTACCTTTGTTGTTTGTATTTGTTTTGACTAAAGTTCATCACTTTAGGGAAGTGCTGATCAATTTGTCAAGTCAATGAACAAAAGTAAGGTCTAGGAGTCACGGTTTAAGGCATAAAGTTGTCAAAACAGTAAATTTGTGTAAGTATAGGTGAATCGTAAAAAGGGTCTCCTAGGCACACCTTGCCAAGTTTGTAATATGTCCGAAGTTTTAGAAACTTTGGCTATGAACCAAAAAGCTAAGTATAGGTGAAATGGAAAAATGATCTCCAAAGCACACCTTGCCAAGTTTGTAAAATACTAAAATGTCTAAAGTGTTAGAACCTTTGGCTATAAACCCAGAACCATGCACTTTTGGGGTGTCAATGATAGCAAAGAGCATAAAAGCATGCACCCAAGTAGTTAGGACCAAAAACAATAAAAATTGACAAAAGCAATCAAAAGTGAGACAAGACCTCTAAATGTATGCTTTCCAGGTTAAGTTCAAGTTTTAAGTGGCAAGTGATTTCCTAGTGCATGCTTTGGCTTGGTGTGGAACCTCCAAAAGTGTGCCCAACCACATGCTATTAATGTGAAGTCCAAAAACAAAATAGTTTATGCCCTCAGGCATACACTTCTCCAGTCAAAACCAAAAGTTAAATGGAAAACACTTCTTAAGCGTGCACTTCTCCTTTTACTGCCAAGTTTCCACTCCAAAACACATGTTTCATGTAACTAAGTCCTCCTAGGTGCACGCTAAGCCTTCCTTTGACTTGGTGTGGAACCTGCAAAAGCATGCTTTCTTAGAATGACCAAGTTTTAAGTGACAGCCAAAGTCCAAGTATGTGCTTTTAATGTGAAGTCCAAAAAAGGAATAGTTAAGCCCTCTTAGGTGTGCGCTTCTCCAGCCAAAAACAAAAGTTAAGTGGCAAACACTTCTTAACCAAGCACTTTTCCTTTTATTGCCAAGTTTCTACTCCAAAACAGAAGCTTCATGTAGCTAACTCCTCGTAGGTGCATGCTTGGCACTCCTTTGCCAAATAAAGCAAAAAAAACATTTTAAAAAAAAACAAAAAGTGCATGCAGCCAAGGACTGTTATAAATCAGCAATGAAAGTACATTTCGGTATTTCTTTTTAGACTACTCAAAGCGTTGGAAGAAGTTAAGGTGTTGAAGAAATTCAAGTGTTAAGGCTTGCAGATTTTTCAAGGGATTAGAAGTATGCCACAGCAGGAGTTCACAGGTTCTCAGCAAGTTTTGCCATTGCAAGTTACCATCAAGGTTGTTGATTCTATAAAAAAAAAATGATCTTCGAATATCAAACCCTAGGGTTTCAAAGGCAGATTTTCTTTTTTGTTGAAGGATTTGTAAAAAATTTGCCTGCTAGGGTTTTGCTGTCCTAAAACCCACATTCCAGCAATTTTCAATTTGTCACCTAGGGGTTCAGTTTTCAGCCTGTGTTGAAGACCATTTGGTACCTTTCATAAGCTAGTTTTTGAGCCTAAGACACGGGTTTGCATGACACTTTGAGACAACCATTTCAGCAGTTTTCTATAATAGTAGTGCTCATTTTCAAATATAAAAGCAACAGTTCAGTTGAAGTTGAAGTAAGGCAGCGACAGTTTCATTTAAAACTAGAGTTCCAAGAACACATTGTTGAGCCAAAATCATTATTGGTGGACAAAAATCTCTTGGTCAGAGATACTCTCTACTGCGTCCTGACAACATGCTTGACTTACACCTTGGTGATAGAATAAAACAGGGCAGTACATACATGAAAAGGCTGAGGGACAGTGGGTTAGTACAAGTGGTTTCTTTTCCCATTTCTATCCAATGTCAAGAATTGATTTGTGCATGTGTGTAACACTATGACCCATAAAGAAGAGAAATCTGTAATTTTGATGATCAATTGATGTGCAAGTTGAGCACTGATTTCTTCAAAGTTGCTCTAGGGTTGCACCCATATGAGGAAACTCCAATTGTTGACCTAGAGACATGTGAAAAAGACTGGAATGATAATTTGGAAGAGCATCAAGAGTTTGGAAAGAAATGGTTACTTGGCCCAAAAAGACCAAAAAAGTTGCCAAAGGTATTACTACGAAATGATTTTCAAGGATGAGTTAAGTATCATGATTACCTTGTTGGTCAAGGTAACAGGACAGCTAGAGGATTTTATCTTCCACAATAGTTCAAAAGCAAACTCCTACTTCTATTATACCCACAAAATCCTCTTTCGTCCCTTGGTTAGAAGCTATAGATCGAGTCAAATCTCCCAAAAAATCAAGTTGTTAGTGATGGACGATTTGCTTATAAAACTGAGATATGATAAGGGAACAAGGACATTAAAGAGGGCTTTGGCCAAGAGATCTTGTGAAGAACAACAATTGATGCTCTACCAAGAGGATGACTTGGTTAGGTTTCCTATAGGACCCAAAGCAATGATGTGGTTAATTACATAATCGCTTCTATGAGTGATACTGCAAAGGACTGAATCAACATTTTGACTTAAGAGAATGAAGAATTAAGGTGTCAGCTGGTGTTGACTTTTTCCATTTCATTACTAGATAAAATTGCATGCGGTGTCACTAGTTTGTTCACTTCACTTTCATAGTTGCAAGCCTTCCAAGATAAAGGGAAATAAGTCCATGGCAATGTAATTGCCAAGCAAAAGAAGATGAATGTACTTAAAGAAAAATTGAAACGCATTGTTGTCCCCCTAGAATCACCTACAATGTTGCTTGAAGCTTGAAGACATGAAGAATACTCCAATTTAGTTAGAAGATATAAAGGTAAGAGTGAAGAGGCCAGTGGTGATCAAGATGTAGCACATGGATCAAGACTATGCCATGTGCCAACAGTTGGTAGTAGGAAAAGCAACCAAGAATTGAGAAATGAACTTAAGTGAGTGGAGATGAGTGTTTTAGTTTTAAAATCTTTAAGCAACAAACTTTATTTATTTATGTTGAGACTTTTAGTTAGTCTTAATTTTAAGATCTCTATTTTAGGCATCATTCAATCCAAGGCCAAAAACTCATTTAAGACATTATTAGGTTTATTTAGTTCTTTTTTATCATGGATGAAAGGCTACGCATCTGGATCTACTTCATGAGTTCAACATTCTATAGTCACTTGTTTTCACCAATGATTTTCTAAATTGCTTCCCATATTCGGTATATATGTTCATCAACATTCTTTGTTGAATGGTCATGGTTGAATCTTTGGTTAAATTATTTGTTTTAGATTGAATATGAGATATTGTGTAATGTCCCCTTTTGGGATCACCTTATATTTTGCCCTGAAATCACAATTCCAAATGAAAACAATAGCAGATTGTAGTTAAAGATATAATTCCTACTTAAAATTGAGATGATGTAAGTCTGGTTATGGAAACCTGCAACCATGTTAGATGAATATGACAGACATAATCCATGAAATATATTTAGTTCTAAGTCTAACAAAGATTATATATATCAATACAACAAGTCCCAAGGACTTAGTGGGCTCAACCATAATGAGGAGGACATGATGAGGTGCCCCAAGTATCCTCTACCCTAGGCCCAACAATAGGACCTTATCCTCTGTGGCCTCATGTGGTCCTTAACCGATGGTCCTCAACCATCCTCAACCATCATCATGAAGTGGTGTACCTAGTGAGGGCTTTACATTGTTCTCCTCCATCATGCCAAACTCTCTTCTTATGATTGAAGACCTTTCTTTATTTACTTCAACAATTGATTCAAGCGGGGATAGTTGGAAGGCTGCAATAGGGTGTCCTTGATCCTCCCTTTTTGCATAATAGGGTGTCCTACTCACATTTCTCCCTTTTTGCAGTCCCGCCTCATCCCTTCATGACCAATTATTGCCAAACTAGAATCATATCACTTGTTCATAACATCAGTAAATATATGCTACCTAATATGATATTATATCGGTGTCTAATTTGTACAATTATATATCTACATTTATCTGATAAATAAGCATAAAACAACTATCTCTGCATACCATAGGAATTGATTATGTTGTTGCTCTGATTGAATCTGCTGTATATGTATAAGAGGCTATGTCACTGATTGATTACTTCTGCTGTATGTCTTATAGCTACTATCAATATCCATATCTGCTCTTAACATTCAGAAGATATCGTTAGTGTAGATCAAACAAATAAGAATCTATTATCAATACTTATATTAAAGAAGTCATAATTGCTTATAAGGCTCAATAATTGTTGCAAGCATCATTATTGCATAATCATATATAATTCACATGTATAGATATCCTCTGTGTGTGTGTGTGTGTAATTATATTTAACTTACTCCCCTTATTGATTTATCATTTATCTTCCATTGAGCTATCTTCTTCTTCATACATACTTTCCATATCAGACTTTTTATCTCTTCTTTCCAAATCTGAGTATATCATATTGATATATCTACTGCTATCTTCAGGAAATATTCCTATTTCTGTCCTTATTTGCTGTTTATATATCTGTGTTTAACTCTGATTATATTCCATTCAGTTGCCTTTCTGAGTGCAGATCCTTATTTATTTTTGAATGCTATTCCTTTATTTATCTCCAGCAGATATTTCTATTTCTTCCCCTGAATATATCCACTGCTGCTGCTTTCTTTTTATTTGTTTTTGCTTAAATCTGCTTAGAATATTCCATTGAAAAGTGATGGCTTTTTATCTCCACTTATACTCTATTTATATCTTTAAAACTCCCCATCGCACCTTTTGTGAAAGGAGATGATTTATCAAGGAGGGGCGATTTGCCCAAGGGTGGCGATCTCTTGAAGAAGTCAGCCTCTTTAAAATAAACTTATTTTATTTTAATTCAAACTTTCTTTACATGATCGCTGCTTTTTGTCTTAAACATAAATATTATATTATCATATTTAATATTTGTGTATTATATGTTTCTTATTAAAATATATTTATTTTATATTAATTTTATATATATTTGTATATTTGTATATTATAAGGATTATAATTATAATAATATTTAAATTGTTAATATTTATATTCTTAATATTTATATTGTTATTTATTTTATTTATTTATTTGCATTTCAAATTTTGGGGGCATGACATATTGTGTTTAACGTAGTTAGATTGTGCACACATTTGTAGCTAGCAAATGATATTAAACAATCTTTGATTTTGATTAGAATATGTTATTTGTTCTTGCACTCAATATATAGCATTACGTATTGACTAATGGATATATATTGAGTTGAATTTCTTCTTGATAGATGAATGTATTTGATAGGACTGTTTGCATAGATCTTATGGAATGAATGAATTTCTTTCAAACCCTTCTTCCTTTTGTCATTTTTTGAGAATAAATTCAAGTACTTTAGAATTATTAGATAAAATTTAGATTAAATTAATTTTCAATGTCAGTTTGAGCTTCTTGTTGTTTTAACTTAGTTAAATAATTTATAATTTCTTAGAAAAGATATTTTGTGTGGTTCTAAATATGAGTAACATAATATTGGATTTTGTCTATTTTGATGACTTTACTTGGTGGACCCCTTTTGACTCAACTCAAACCAAATTGGTTCTAAGTAGACCAAACAAAGATGGCCGATCTAAGGAAATTTGTATTCAAGGACCAAGAATCACCTTTACACTTAAGGAATGTTGCAACTATTTAGACAATGAAGATAGACAAGGAAATATAGCAGCTAGAAGAATACCATCCGACCAACCACAAAATACCTAGTGGTTATATCTAGAACTCACCATTAAGGACTAAGATTCCAAAGCCCCTTGTTTAATTAGAGTGCACACTCAAGCTTTTCCACAGCATAAATGTCTAGCAATAGTCCTAAGCCTTGGGGGGAATTAATAATCCATTTCAAGTAATGTATGCTCTCAAATTCATTCATTAGTGGTGTATCAAAAGTGCATCAACAATAACCTTTAAGATATCACTAACCAAATTTAATTCATAAATTGTTAAATGTGGTTTTTACTCATCATAGAATCCATCACATCCATAGTATATTAAGAGGAACTGTTTTATAAATCTATCTAAGCTACAAGGTCATGTCATCCAAGCTTAGCAAATCGGAAATCATAATATAATATGTTCTAAGCAAACGAACACTTGGAAAAACTTGTTGAAAGAAGACTTCAAAATTATATGACATCACCCATGAAGGCTCTATATTCTCCACAATTGCCAATGTATGAGAATTTGATGACTTGATATCAACAAGTTTATACAAACCCTTCTCCCCAATACCAACTACAATAACCGTGTTATCATGCAAAGCTATGACCATACATTTGTTGCCTCAAATTTTACACAAAGGTAGGATTCTATGTTATTTCACTAATATACAAATGACTTTGTTCATTTCAAACATTCTTGAAATTGCAAGTTAAAATATCATTCAAGGTGACACAAACATCTTTATATCCTATAACACAATGAGTCCAACCATCACCTAATGAAATAAATCCACTCTACTCTTTCTCAATAAAAGTTACATACTAGATACTATAGCCTGTATAGTATCTAGATGCTCCTAAATCAAAATACTAGGTTGTAGACTTAACTAATCGAAGTTGCAATGCAACAAATGTAAATCCTTCAATCACTTCTTGCTCATCAATACTTTCAACAACACCAGCTTGATTGGATTTCCACTGGCATACCATGTCACTCTTTCTTTTTTGGTAATTTCTCTTAAAATGTCCAAATTCATTATAATGAGAACTTTTTTGTTCTAATCTCTCGGACATGTTACAACCTTTGTAGGAGTCACTTGATGAACTACCAATGTTGTACCTATTTTTCCCCTTTATTCATGCACTGAATGCACTCTATAGTGTCTGAAGTTGATGCTTCCATCTAATACCATCTCAACAATTTTTGCAAGAGAAACATTGATAACTTCTCAAAATTAGAGGCTTGGATTTTCGCAATCAGATGTAGGGATTCAACAAATGATTCATAGGATGATTGCAAGCTTCAAAAGATCAAAGCTACCATAGCTTCATCATCTACTATTTTCTCAATTGTATTGATCACTAAGATCCTTCAATAGCAACAAGTGCAAAGATTGATCTTGCTTCCTGCAACTTAGATGAAAACAAGAGATTCTTTAGATATATTGGGCATATCCTACTTCTTATGTTTGGTATTTGTTTCTAATATTTTTCTGCAAAGTTGGTGCCCATTCAATTTTTTGGATTCAAGAAAAAAAAAGTTTGGATATTAGCTATTGTTATTCATTGATGAAAAGCACAAAATTTTACAAAGTGATGAGAGAGCTATAAACTTAATCCAAAATTAACCCTTAACTAATAGATGTGCTTTCAAAACTCTCTTTATCAATAAATAATAAATGCTTTGTTTAAAAGAATAAACATGTGATAATGTGTATGCGAAGATGTATGGAAATGAATCTAGCATACCCAACTTCAGATGATTTAAAGTGAACATTCTTGAATCGCCTATAATATCATGCCACACATAAATCATTTCACTCAAAGAAAGCATCTATGAACCTCATGGTCTAATATAGCTGATACAAAGCTCCTCAAACTTCCTTATGCCACTTTCTTCACACTGATTTCAAGAACTATTCAAATATCCATGCCTTACCAATGCAGGTGTTTAGTCACTCTTCAAACTATCTTATGAACACACCTCACAAGCCTACTAATCTTGCCTTGTCTCATACCCCCCAATATCGTTCATAGCTATTCCTGCACCTCACTCACAAATTTGTGCCCCCCTCATTCTTCACACCTTGTACTTCTCTCTTCCTTCTCACCGCATGCACTCCAAACTATTGCCTACAACAATATCTCTTTGAAACACTACTTGTCACAAGATCTATTCACTATGAATACAAAATGGCACTTAATCACTTGCCACTATGGTTTGTGACACATGTTTATAATTGAATAGACACTACTCATAACAAATTTTCAACACAATATTGTGTCACTCTCCTTACCTAGTTGTATGTAACAGTCTCATGTGTTCTAATTAATTGCAAAGAATTCCTCAAGAGAGTGTTTCATACCTAGAGATTTTGCAAATGGGGTAGCAAGCTACAGGGGGAAACTCTATGGTTAAGTGCACTTGAGTCAGAGCAGTACTAAATGGATGACCTCCCATGAAGTCTCGATGCTTCAACCTTGTAAGAATCACCTAGATGCAATGAGTGCTAAGTGGACCATTTATGTTCATGAGAGATGGGTTCATGTGAATCACTACTCATGAAATATGAGTCAATGAGTTTGACTAAAAACTAAGTAACTGAAATTGGATAAAACAACGCTACCAAAAAAACCTCCTAAATGATTTGGATCTCTCTTCTAGACTTAAGGTTGTCATACAAAAATCTTATCCTTTGAGTTGGAATGAAAGACCATCCACTTAGGTCATGAATAAGGTCTAGATAGGGGATGGTAATGATAGATCAAGAAATATTAAGAAAGAACGAAAGAATGGAAGTTATTATATTAGTGTTCACGAGTGACCAAGAATAGGTTGTTGGAAATATTCCATCCTATTGTTATTATGTTAGTTGTTACTTGTTAGTATTACATCACATTGTTAGAATAATAAGTGATGTTAGAATAGTTAGTAGGTTAGTAAATAAATATATGTTAGTAGGTTTGTCATTCTACCTTTTGTTGAACATGTTATCTTCCTCTCTCCTCTTCCTAGTTGACAACCTTGTTAAAAGCTTGTGATCCTCAATAGCTCCAGGGATGTCTTTCCAAGTTTCAATTATCCTATAAAGAAGAAACTATGGAGATCACAACACAAGACAATTAGGGATGCGATTTACTTGCACATCTGTCAATCTGAACCCTGACTCTTAGTCACATGTTTGCAAGGTACAGAGATGTTCCTCATTCGTTCTTCTTAGAGTGTCCATGCTTTTAGATACACTTCTAGAATATCCCGTCGAAGATGTGAATTTTCAATGCAGTCATTAGACCTACAGTTCTTTGCAAGGATAGAGGTTTGGCGTTCGAATTTAGAGTCTGTTGATGGGTAACGTTTTGAGAGGGTTCTATTTCAACTTGACGGTTAGGCCTGAAAAGTTCCTCGACTGTTTTGTTTCAGAATGGAAATGTCTGCTTCAATCCATGGGAAAGCATTGAGACGGAACTATGTGAGACGCCGGTCCATCTTAATGCTTCGCGGGGAGACAAAAGAAAACACTTGTAGAGATAGGGGAGCCGCTGAGAGCGCTTATAAAAGATAGAGAACATGAAATAGTAGACAAGCGAGAAAAGAAAAAACTTATAAAGAGCGGAAGAAGTCATACCTCTGTCCTGAAAGTGGGACGGCTAAGAAATGGACCGAGAGGAAACGGAAAGCCCGTCACATTGAAGTAAAGGTTGTCTCGCCCTTTACTTGCACTTGTGGCTATATTCTTATTATTATTCTTATTGCTGCCAGCGGCGTTACTCCTGAGTTGCACCCTCACATGAAGACGATTATACGCGAACGCCTGCGTGTGAAAGGAGGGCCCCTGCCAATGCCCCTGCCGCTGCCGGGTATACGCCAGAGATGCACTTGCCATGCCATTACACTTCCTTCTGTTTCCTTCTTAATTAAATATATAAAAAATAAAAAAATCCTCCTCGCACTCATAACACGCGGACAATTTTCCTCCTCTTATTTCATTCCATCGCACCTCCACTTGAAACGCTCTGACGCCCACATACGTGAATTATTTTTGTAGGCGAGTAAATCATTTTCAGGCTATCGGCCGCCGCCATGCGTTTAGTTACACCAAAGATAACGTGGTTATTAGGAATCAATGAAATATTTTAATAATATTTATGGCATGGATGTTGTTTATAGGAATGGACTAAACTCCAAGATTTTTAATGTCTATAAGGTTGTTGTTATTAAGGGCAGCTCCAAAAAAAATTAGATCATTACAAGGTATAAGGGTTAAAATCGGAGGTAGGTCAATGGGCTCTTGGTCTATTGGTGAAGTTGAAAGGTTCTAAATGAGCCCATCAGGGATCAAGTCTTGTGCAAAGGCTCGACACCTAAAAAGGGATGAGGGGGGATCGTACCTCCAGCGAATTTTGGCGGAATGGATACCCCTTAGACCTTGGCTCTAAGCTAAAGGGAACTCCCTTGGGGATATCTCCAACCAAAAAAAAAAAAATCGGACGTAGATTTCATTGGATTAAGGGAGAGAATAAAGGATCCAATTTTTTTTCAATTATCTTAATTATAAACACTAGCAATTGCACCCATAAGAGGTTCAAGGGATTTGTCGATAGGATATTAAAAGCAAAATTTAAATGTATTTTAATATTTTATAATTAGTTATACAATAATTGAAATTATGTATGTTTTGACTACAAATGTGAACTATGATTTGTACAAATAACCACAGTATGATAAACCTACCATGGTCAACCTAAATATAGTGTGGAATTTAGACAAGCTATAGTTTAATATATCTAAAGAGCTTGTGTAGCAAAATAATTAAGATAATAAACAATTCATTTCTTTTGTGTGCATGCATCCAATGCATTTGGAAGGATGGAATGTGGAGAGAATGAGAGAGACATTAGAGTCCACCAACCATATCTTCTTGTGAGCTTCATTTAATGAGAGTTTTCCCCCAAAAGAAAAATTTGTGTTAAACTTGTAGATACAACAAAAAAAATGGTTATTCAAACACTAATGTGACAATGAAATGGCATAGCAAGAAAATCTATTAAATGTACAAGTATCTTGCAATACCTATTTGGCTATTTCCAATGCAATAAGAATTGATTGCTATGCCATTTCATACTGCAACAAGATGTGTAAAAAGGAACATTGTTAATTCAATGGGATGGTAATCTTTTATCTGATTTTCTTCAGCAAGGTTTTAAAGAAAAATATCATGCATCCAACTATGATATAGTGTGCATAAGATAAAAAAAGGATGTTAGGGATATGTAATTGTTTTAACATGCCATCAAGGTTCAAAGGCAACATGTCATGTATCTAGCTGTGATGGATGATAGGAATATGTATATCATTTTACCATGCCATAGAAAATTAATGTTGATATGTTGCATGACATATTCCTTGGCCATGCTTTTGATACACATCTCATCTTGCAAACTACCTAGTTTAATAGAGAAACTGGTGAAATGTAAAATGTACTATTTTTATCAATTAAACATACATGCTCTCCACTTAGCAAGATAAAATATAATAGCGATAGAAGAGATACAAGTTCTAGAAGCCACAAAAATTTGGTTAATTGTCACCATTGTATATATATTCCTATCATATTTCAAAAGTTTTTATACAATCCAAATATAACAATCATTTGTTTGTAAGAATAACCACTACCAATGACATTTGTTGGTCAATTTGGAATTGAAGGAAAGATTCTAGAAGAGGGAGTGACAGTGATCTTAGGATCATGTATTAACTTTTTGTGATTAGAAGGATCATGCACCTAACACAACTCACTCATATTGGGTGTCTCAACAAAGGTCATAGTGAACTCTCCAATATTTTGTGCATTCCCTTTCTTTCCAGCTCTTAAAACAAGATTAGCTTTGTGATAGGAGAAAATGATGTTAGTTAGGTGAATAATATCATGAGGTTGAAAAGCATCACATAGGATACTCATGTTGTGAATAGCTAAGCACACAATAAACAAGACAAGCATTTTCTTTATAGAAATAAGACGGTTCCTAGTTTCCCTGAAGTTTATGGTGCAAACATGAGCAACCAAGTACAAGATTTTAGTAAACATAATTGCAAAGTATTCAGTTTTATAATTTTACTTAGAAAATAAATAGTGTGATTCCTACACAAACTATATGCTATAATATTGCAAAGAAAACTAAACATTTTAGGGTCTCTGCAGACACTTAAGTGTGAAAAGTTGTTCAATACACAATGTACAATTCCAGTAGGGTGTTTAAAACAATGTGAAACTCAGAACGCCTTTCACACATAAATTTAGTATAAAGTTTGAATGGAATGTCCACATCGTTAAGCCTCACTAAAGGGTTTACCATTGACAAATTGGACTAAAATATAGAACTAATGAACCTAAAATAGTATCTTTGGACAGACCGAGAAAAACTCCTATTCAAAGAAATAGATTAAAAATTTACTACTAAAATAGACTTCCAAAATACATTTAAAATCCCCCATCTACATGACAGTGTGTACAAGATTTTGTAAAGGGTATGTCCACATCAATGGAAATGCTTGGCTTCATCAATAGACAACACCCAGTGAGGATAACTACAATGCTTAGAAGAGTACATACCTGCATTATGCCATGGATCTCTACCCAAAAAAAAAGTATGTTGTGAAGGAAACACATAAACGTGCGGTATGGACATAATGCAGTGCTCTTGGAGTTGCACATAACGTAGAGCTCAATCATGTACATGTGTAAAGATCCTTGCACATAATGGAATGTGCTTGAACCCCTTTACTAAGTTCCAATTCGGGTTAACTATTCCAACCCAATCTCTATTACATTACCAAATAATGACAAAAATAATCTGTGTGATTTAGAGAAGATTGAGAAAAACACTTCCCGAAGTAGCCCTTAGCCTACCCCAAAAAGTCAAGTATCAAAGAAACTTTGCCAAGAGAGTCTGGGTCACATGGGATCTGTGATGACATGTTCTTTTTACTATGGTTAACAACAAATGTCAGGAAATTAGCCTAGTCCTATGAATGTACAAATGATAATTCAATCTATTAATAAATACTAATCGCATCATAAAAATTAAATTTAGCAAATTTTCTTTTTGTAAGATACGGTGGGTGGTGGTGTCGTAGGTAGTCAAGACTCCAAGCCATTAACCAAAATGTGTTTGAGTTTTTGCAAGAATCACTCTATTGTTAGGACCTCTTCCAAACATAACTACATTTTACAAAAATAAAGCAAGAACCAAATTGAGCTTTTATGACTAATAATTCCAGAATTCATGTTGCCATACATTGCATTAAAAAAAAACCAAGGCAACTTTCTGACCATAACCATTCTTGAACCTCATTTGTAAAATGGAAGTGTGTAATTACTAAAAGGTCAAGGCATATATATGAATAATTTTATTGACAAGCATGGAGATTAGTACGATATAATTCAATACATATGTCTTTTAACAAGCCTTCATCTAAAATATATTATAGAAGTAATATTTTAACAAAAGCTCAAGTAAGCCATGAAGATATATGGAATATCCACAAAATTTAGATTGCAGGAAATTCAAAGAGAACATCATGTGGGGTTAAGAATCACTTCCTTAGCATCTTATTTTTGGAATCAAAGAGGCAAACAATTTAACATGTACAAGATAAGAGAAGCGAAACAAGTGTTGGACTCTCATGTATCAAGAACAATTTTGAATGAAAAATGATGGTACAATGTGCCAAACATGGCATACATGATTGTTTTCAATTAGCATGTCTAGGAAACCGATCTTTTGAGAAGTGGCTTGAGAATCTTTTTATCTTCTTCTAAAGAGATCATTCCTAGATGAGAAGGATCTTCTAACGTCATTTTCAAGACAAGATAACTGGCTACAGACCAAGTCTGGCATTTTCGAGCTTGCTTCCCTATCTATCCACCAGCTTTTCCATCATAATATTATGGCCAACCATCCCCAGCCAACCTTCATTTTGTAAGTTTAATTGCTTTGCGAGCTATATGTGGCCTCCCTGTCTTAATGCATTTTGTTGTCAATAACCACAACAAAACCGCACAAAACCAAAGGTGGCTTTAATACCACTATACATAGGGAAAAATGATTTCTTGTTATAGAATATTATTGAACAGAACATGGAAAAAATTCCTTGAAAACCGAAGTTCCTTAGATTATTAAGACTTGAACCAGCCAACAAGGTGCAAACATCTGGAATTAGACTGCATGTATATAGTATCCAGGATAACAGTAAAGTTATTTTGTTTCATAACTTTAAAAAACACCAGTACATGGAAATGGCATGAAATGGTTAGTGCTAATTTGTGAAATTCATAACCTAAGGCTTACTTAAGCAATTAATAACTATCTAGTATCATATGATACAACTATGACATAACATAAATAGGAAAGTATTCAACATACAAAATACCAACAAAGTAAACTATCATGTGCCTGTGTATTTAATATTTTATTAAAGGTAGAGAATAAAAAATAAGAAATGGCTCAGAAGATCAAAAAAAGTCCAAAACACTTCTAGAGGTATAGGCAAAAATGACTTGATCGTCTCTTGCCTGGGAGGCTAAAAGAACCAGAATGTTAAATCAAATACAAAGTCATAGAGGCATTAGGCACAACAATGAACTATCACCAAGAAAGCCTCAAATAATTATGAAAAAAAGTTTGTATTTATTGTATCCAAAATATCTTCCACAATGAAAATCCACCACGAAATCCTCACACCTTTTAGATACAACAAATTGAAAGAACAACAAAAATATGACACCGAATTCAGGCTTATAAAGATAAAATTAGGAAAAATGTCCTACAACACAACCAATGCTAGATTAACATCATAGTAATAAAACCAAATCAAATATAGAAAAATGAAAAGCACATAGTTTTTCAGATCATATATGGAAAGGTCAATGCATAGGTGATACAGGTGATGATGGCATAGTGAACCTAATTTAGCAATATCACTCCCCTCATTTAGATCTCTATTTCAAACAAGATTTTTGGTCAAACCTATATTTCAACACTTCATTTAATTCAAAAGAAGCATGCTTTTGGACTTTAATGTAATGAATTTTTACTCTTCATATTGCATAGTGATAAGCAAAGATAACATCATTGCCCATAGGCAGATTCTAACCCAAAGAGTTAAAACAAAAAAAAGATTGAAATTTTTAAAAACAAAATATTGCTTTCCACAAAGGAGTTCGCTCACCCGACCAAGAACCACCATTATGATAGCTCCATCTAGTATTTTTTGGATCACAACTTGTCAATGCGCCATTAAGGGTTTCTAGGGAAGGGTGTGAAATTTTGAGAGGCATGTCCCTAATCAAATCCCCCCATCTTTCTTCAAACAAATCCATAATTGCAGAGGCTTGTTCTGAAGTTGCCAATGAGCTCAAAATCACAATGCAATTACCTAGACAAAACCACCTAATATCTAATCAGGCATAGCTTTCATTTCCTACAAAGTATCCTCCTCTCATTGGCATAAAATCAAAAACCCAATCAAGGATAGAATCTGGAATAACATTAAATTTTTTGACAGTTGTATGGGAGTATTCTTCTATCTTGTATCAAAGAACTACATTAAAAAAACATAACCAATCTGTATTTGTTTTAAATAGACTTGGAATTTAGTCATGTTACAAACAAAAAGAGGCTTGTAAGCTTTATAAAATGCTTACAATTTGAATGCAGCTTGTCGAAGAACTACATCCATAAGTTGCAATGCTTCTTGAGTAAGTGGTACAGGATCTCCTACAAGATATTGTGCCAAATTTCTAAGATTTTAGACTGTCTGAGACACACATTTATAATGTTTTAGATTCTTCCAATTTAACTAAAAAAACACAGCAAAGCCAAAAGACTTTCTCAAGTCAACATTATTACATGCCATTTTCACCTTAATCTGTAATAAGGAAAAACATTTGTTAAAAAAATTGAAAACCCTAAAAAATGTGTAGAGCCTAGTGGGGTTGGGGCAACTCTATAGCCTCCCACCCCCCCGGTGGCGGATGCCTTGGATGGTCTCATCCCCAGTGATGAACCTATGCTTCGCCATTCTCAAGAACTATGATTCCCTCCCACACCAAGGGGTGGGTGGTAGGCAATAAGTTTTGGGTGGGTGGGGGAAGTAGCGTGAGGTAGATTATATTCATGGGAGGATATAGGGGTTGGCCTTGGGTGGGAGGATAGCCGAGTTGCTAGCAACTAAAACAGGCCTACCATCCCACCCCCCGGGCGCGAAGCGCTAGGGGGCTAGTGGAAGGGCTAATTAATCTAGTGTGCCTTCGGCAGGGGGTGGGTGGGAGGCTATAGAGTTGGTCGTATGGTGAGAACAAAAGATTTCCTTAGAATTAGCCGTTAGGCCCTTCGGGACCTAAGGCAAGCCTTCGACACCTAAGGTCGGGCGCCTTAGAATGGGTAGTACGTGTAGTAGTACAGGCAGTATTGGAACATCTAGCTCTTCACCTGGAGAATCTGAAGCTCGATCACAAGGGTCATAATTTGGATCAGGATCATTAGAATCTCAACCACGATGAAAAGCCATAATCTGGATCTAGAACATCGAGATGGGTTGTATCACGATCACGAAGGTCATAATTTGGTGCTTCAATGGGAATCATATTATATTTTCTTCCCATAGAGAGAAAAATTTTAAGTGAGTAAAAGTATTCTAAAAACATCTTATTCACGGAGAGCATTTTCGACAAATTCCAAAAAAATTCTACACAATACATAAGCTAAAATACAAATTTCACAACATTATAAAACTGGTAATTAATTATGTAGTTGGCTTGAAATTAAGGCTTGTGCAGGAGAATAGAAAAAGGGAGAAAATAAAGTATCTAACCTTCTTGAATCTCCCCCCTACCCCTCTGATAAGATGACCTCAAGCTCAACAATATTGCCTAAGGGCTTGGTTGTGTAGAGACTATTGTGTATGTCATATGCAGGTATGGTATTCTTCAAAGCCTTGGCTTGTTGTTTGAATGTTTCCATTATGACGTTGTAATTGCAACTCTTAGGAGGCTCCAGATCAATGTTAACCTGAATACATGAAAATGTGGCCATACTCAAACTACTATAAAAATTTAACCAAATGCGTAAAGTATTCAATAGAAGAGGCAAAGAAACACTCACTAACATCTTAATGGTAGAGTTCTCAGAAACCAAACTGTGCCAAACCAAAAATCTACAAAACCACACAGACTATCACAAAATGGATATGTAGTGGATGATTGATAGAAATTTGGGCTTTGCAGAGATTAAGTCGAAGAAAAAATAGTCATCTTGCGCACTATGCTTTGAAGCTAAAATCCTACAATAGATTTGATCATTATTACTAAATATCATCGACACCATAGTAAGCAAGGCATCTATGTCAGAAGATTTCATATTAAATACCACAAGATTTGGCAGAAGATTTCGTATTAAATACCAATACAACATCCTGAACAACATGACAATGTTCGATTTGAACATGGTTTACTAGTATTAGTAAATAGTTTTGCAGGCGTGAGACAGGTATGTCAGGCTCTTATGGACTGGCAAGTCCACAATAAGAAGCCTATTAGCTAATAAGAAGGAGAAAATTGGGGCTATAATGGATGATGGAAGATTACGTATTGACCTATTGAAATTACTAATTTATTTAAAATTTTCCATGATAAATTATTTAAAGAAGAGAATAATTAGCAAGATTTCCAGGAGGCAAAGGAAGAAGATGTGAAGAATTGTATTCCTAACATGGTTGTTCCAAGTTATATTCAATTCTTGGATCAGATTCTCTCCATGGAAGAATTTGAACATAATCTTTTCTCTATGAATACTAATAAAAGTCTTGGCTTTGATGGCCTTCCAACAATTTCATCATGTCATGTGGCACCATACCAAAGTTTACTTTTATATTCTCTATTTGGATGCCCTCCAAAAGGGCTCCTTAGGTCCTATAATCAACAAAGGCTTAATTAAACTTATCCTTAAAGGGAAAAATGAAGAAACTATTGTTGGATGGCAACCAATCACTTTGCTAAACACTTCATACAAAATTATTGTTAAGGCTCTAGCTATCAAAATTAAACATGTTGTGTAGGGTATAATGAGAGTTGAGAAAACAAGATTTATAAAAGGTAGATTTATACTTGATAATCTCATGTTAGCTTGGGAGACTATAGAATGGGCCCAACAATCATGCCAAAATGCTTTAGTGGTCAAGCTTGATTTTCATATAGTGTATGATAGAATTCAAATTCATTGGCACTTCATTCTTAAAATGTTGCAATGGTTGGGCTTTGGTCCAATGATCCAAAATCTTGTTCAAATGTTATTTAAAGACACAAATGCTCATCTTAGTAATAAATCTATTTCTACCTCCTTTGAGCTACAACATTCTATAAGAGGGGTGTCCTCTATCTCCTTTCTTATATGTCCTTACTACTGGATATCTCCTTCAAAAGGCTAATCAAATGAAGATTATTAGAGGTATTTTTGTTCCTCGGGATAAGGTGGTTAGTAACTCTCACTTTGGTGATGATAACATGTTGTTTCTACAAAATTTTGAAGAGGAACTAAACAACAACTTATACATCTTAAATATGTATGTGTTGTTTCTAGCTCTCAATTATCTCATAATAAAATTGAGTTTCTAATGTCTCAAAATTGTTCTATTTTGAGCATTGGATTCCTAGAGTGGAAACTTATTAAACATAGGAAGATAACAAGATATCTGGGCATTCCTTTAAGTTTAGGGGTATCCCTTTTAGAAATGTGAGGATGGTTTTTAAATAGATTAATTGGCTGGAAAAATCCAGGTTGCTAATAATTTTTTTATTGCTACTCATGTATACTACTCATCCTATTGGATGCCTTCCAAGCAAGGCTATGAAGAATTAAACAAAATAATTAAAAAAAATCTCTAGTCTAAATGGGATGGCAATGTAGGTTTCATTGCATCTTCTTGGTCTCATTGTATTCAACCAAGAACTAATAGAGGCCTTGGAATCATAGACCCCAAAACTCAAGGACTTCGCCTTGTTGTAAAATGGATTGCTAGAGCTACTAATGGTGATGAGCCATGGAATATTTTATTTCATCATTGAATCATGGAATTTGCAATCAAAAACAAGTGGAAAGTAGTCAGTTGGTTGGATAAGATATTAATGTCTCCCTTATTTACAATCAAAGCTTCCTTTCCTCTTCAGTCTATTTGGAAATCTTGGCAACAAGTTTGTCATTTCTTAAAATGGAACTATTCTTATGTGCATCATGGTTTTAGTTTTACCTCAACTACAATCTGGAGGAATAGAATTATTAATTATCATAATCAACCACTTGCTATTAGCTTCCCAAGGCATGTTTATTATTTGTTTAAAAAGGGAATTTAATAAATTCAAAGATATTTGGGATTTTAACACGTTTGATTGGACCTCTTGGCAATATCTCAAAGAGCATTATGGGTTGAGTGATAAATATAAACAATTATTTATCTTTGTGCAATCCTTAGTCCCTCTTGACCTTTCTATGAAGCTTTGCACTCCTAGGGAATGTAACTTTTTCAAAGATTGGAAATGGTTGTCATTCATTTCATTCATTTATTTTCCTTTGAAGAAGGTTTATTTTCATATTCTTCTTGGATGGCCTCTTATTCCTCGTCTTAATCAAAAGTGGAAATGCAAATTTAGTTCCAAAATTTTGATCAAAATGAGTGCTCAAATATGGAAATCAAAAGCTAATTTTGATATGCAAGTCTTGGCTTTGAAAATTTTACATTACAAGCTACTTGTTGGAGATAGATTGAAATGTATGATGGTTCAGCCAACCAATTTCCCTTATTGCTTATGTGTTGAAAATATGAAGCATATATTTTGGGACTGTACTTATGTTAAGAAACAATGGACAATTGTTTTTAAAAAAAATCCTGCAATTTTCTATCATGAGTTAAATTGGAAAGAAGTTATCCTTGGTTTTTGTATGCATAATAATGTTATTGTTGATCCTATTAGAAAAATTATTCTAAAGCACATATAGAAAACTAGATGCTCATAAGTGTTTTCTAAAAACTATCATCATCTATTCTGACATCTTTCTTCAGGTGGCTTTTTTGTTTTCACAGTTTCAGGTCTTATACAAAAAGAATTCAAAGATCATGGTTCAACTTCAACAAATTAAAGATCGTCTTACAATTCCAATCTAATAACAAGTTTTGTCAAAGAAAAATTGTACAGTTTATAAAATGATTGCTTCTTTCAGCCTTCCTATGACTACTTTGTATTTTCGGTATGTTAGTGCATGTATCCTTCAACCACTTATTGGTAGCTCTTATTCTTTGTAAACTATTTTGATTCAATATAAAAAAAGATATTGTATAAGACATTTAATCTTATTATATTTTGATAATGAGTTCTTTTGTGCTTTTGACCATGTTTTTTTGGAATAGATTTTGAAAATAAGTCATCACTAAATTACTTGTGTACTTGACTTGGATGGCATTATAAGCTTTACGTTCCAAATAAAATGTTTTCCTATTTCCACCATCTAAGTTATGTTAAATACACAAACTTTCTCTTCCCATACTTTTGTCATTTTCCATCTACGTGTTTCATGTTGAAGTGAAGCTAAATATATTTACATAGTTTTACTTGACTTTATGACATTTCTCATCACTAATAAAATTCACATAACTATTACAAGTAGGAGATAATTTTCATAGTATATTAAATTATGTTATTTTATCTTGATTTAATTATATAGTTTTTAGTCATCTTTATTGATTTATATTTCAAGATTAGCAGTTCACACAAACCATATTTTATGAATATGAATGGTTAACTTAGCATTGATTACATCTAGGTGATGCTCACAAGGGTTAAGCACTAGGGTTTTCAAGAGGTTGGCCATTTGCTACTCTAGCTCAAGAATGCTTAACCATGGAGTTTGCCCCAAGCTCAAGGTCACATAAATAATCTAAAAACTTCAAATTTTTCATTTCTAGAAACTATTTAAGGATGAGTATAGAAAATTTAAAAGGAATAAAATATCTTTTCAAGTTACTCTATGTATTGACTAGTATCATATTTAATATGGAAGTTGGAAAATAATTTTATATTGGCCTATCATCATTATTAACCATCTTAGGATTTAGAGTTGACTCTGCATTTGGTTTTTTATCACCCTAGTTCAAATTCATGGGTGAAGAATTGATCCAAATCACTTTCATGTGCATTTATCAAAACCTTTAACTTTTAAATTTGAATATATTAATTAGGCTTATATCCCATCCCTTACTAGTCACTACAAGCTGACTAAAGTGCATGTTATTTGAGTTTCATGCTAGGGTGATGTATTTAAGGACTAACCCTAGTTCATTTAAATCATTTTCTATAGAATATAGGATAAAGGGGGAAATCTAGCACATGCTTGCATCTATTGGTATCAAAAGCATAACCTTGTGGCCTTAGTACTACATCAACATTGTAAGAGTGTATTGCACAACTACCTATTGTCCTCAATATTTATTCATTAAATTAAATTATTCTACTTTGGAACTTGACTAAAGGAGAACAAATCCTTATCTAGCAAGTTCCTAGATAGTGTATCTTTACATTGTTTTTACATTTGCGGCTATAACAAATTGTGGTGAATATTTTTTAGTCAACAAATTCCCAATAAGATCATTTTTACAAGTGAAGTTTAAATATTTATGCTAGGTTCGCCTATGTACATGTAAAGTTTGCTTCTATAGGTATGGCCTCAAACCTAACAACTGAAAAATAATTTCATTAATCGAAGGTTGTCATCTAATAGATCTAGACTTCCTAGTAGAGTGAAAAATTAGTTTATGATGTCTAGAATGGTCTTTTCTCCATTGAATTGAGAGCCAAGTATGTATATTTTTATTTATTTGATTCCTACCTTAATAATAATATTTATTACATTATATTATTGGTTCCAACTCTAAATACTAGCATAGTTAATATTAATTAATTACTCTAGGTGAAATTGTAGCAAAAGTATTTATTTCCTACATATAAAATAGTGAACCCAACTCTCAAACACTCCTAGAGTTTCATCCTTAGAATTTATTCCTTCTCAATTAGAGTTTCAAATATGACGCTTATGATTGTATACATGTATTTCATATTTAATTAGGTTTTGGATCCATCTTGTGTTTCATTGTTATACTTTGATTAGGGTATGGACTCTCACTATCTTATATATTTTATATCCCTACCTTCTCAACCTTTATTTTTTGTAAAATAGGATAAACTACAACAAATTAAAGTTTGTTAAAAAGAGTATGCAAGTTTGAAATTATAATTATATCATCATTTTATTTCCATGAAATGAATGTTTGGAAGTTAAAGTAGCAAATAAGAAATGAACAAACCATAAGATTCAAGCTCTTGACACTAGATGTACATGGAGAAACCCTTTCGAAAAAAAATTTGACCACTAAAGGGAGCACTAGTAATATATTAATCTAAAAAATGTGTTATATCAATATAAATTTCTCTTCAATGTGATAGCATTTTGGTAGTGCCTTTGTAGCTATAAAATAACCCATGAAACCTCTACCCAATGCATACAATTTATAGAGAAGATTTGAAAGGAAACTACAAGTGAATCCAAAAACAAAGACCACCTAAACCATGATATAGAAAAAACCCAACTTCCTCACGTGACAAATTATTGCATCCATGAATAGTAATTGTAACTTGAAGCATCTTTTACCACTCCAATGCACACTCCCTTAAAATGGTGTTCCAATATGAGACCACTACACATGTTGTACCCACTTGACGATGAAGAGATGCTTTACTTCCCCACCTACCACCTAGGAATGGGAAAGTGACATAAATGAGGTCTAATCAATTGCCATGATCATACTCCAACTTCCTTCTTGAATTCCATTACAACTAATATTCTAAGTCAACCGAGAGAATAATAATTTCTTTCAACTACATTAGTGTCCAATTACTCATTTTAAGGAATTTGGAGATGCAACATTATACATAAATATTACAATTAAATATCATGTACCATCCTAATATTCTGCCACTTGATATTATATATTGTAATAACATAAGAAATAACCATACATAATCAAGTATAGAATGCAAGGCCTATTGCCTTCCTATAGTAAAAGAACTTATTTGTTCTCATTAGTTTGTGAATTTATAATATTCTCTTGAATGTCAACCTTTTGTAACCTTACCTTACCATTCTCCACCATATAACCAAAAAAGTGATGATAAACATCAACATTCTTTGTACAAGTATGGTACATGGGATTCCTAGCTAAACAAATAGTACTTTGATTGTCACATAAGATCTTAACCACCTTACAATCAAAATCAACTCTTAAATATAGACTTTGTAACCATATTATCTGTTTAAACACATGTGTAGTGGACATATACTCTACTTCGGTAGTAGAAAAATAATTGTGAAATCTTAATTATCTAACTAATAACACTACCAAATAGAGAAAACACATAGGCATTTTTGGACTTCTAACTATTCAAGTCACTAGCTCAATCTACATCAACAAAGACCTATATGTCTAGTAATTCAACCACATCATTAGAACCATGATAATATAAACAATAATTATTCCCTTGAAAATACCTAAATATCCTCTTAACATAAGTCTAATGATCTCTACCAAGGTTAGACATCAACCTATAAAGAACTCACACTGCTTAGGCAATATTTGATCTAGTATAATCCATTGCATACATCAAGATACCAACAACACTAGTTTGACTCATAAAACTACACGGTCGAATCCTGATAGCAATATCACAACAACATTAGTGTAAGGAACATCATACATATCATACAAATTATAATCTAAATTAGGAAACATATCCAATAAAATATTAGTGCCCACAAGTAAACAAATACTCATTGGTTTACAATCATGCACAAAAAAGACCTCAAAATGGTGTCAACATACTTCTCTAATGATTGTGTGAACTTAATCCCTACTAATTTACATTCTTAAAATGAAATTTCATGCCCCTAGATCCTTCATGTCAAATTTTCTAAAAACCTAAGTTTTAATTTCCCTATTCATTTCTTAATATTACCAATAAACATGTCATTCATATACAAAACAATAATTTGAACATGATGATCAATATATTTAATGTAAAGATAGTGATGATATTTGCTTCTAGAAAAACTCAAATTCAAAGAAAATTATTAACATTTGAGACTATTATTTCAAGCATATAAATACCATTTTGTCTCGAAAAGAAAAAATTCTTTCCCTTTTACCTCAAACCCATCTAGATTTCACATAAACTTATCTTCAAGATCCCCATGCAAGAAAGTAGTTTTAACATCCATTTGCTCAATCTCAAAATCAAAATTCGTCTCAATATATAATAAGAATATTGTTAGAGTAAAGTAATTAATTAACTTTACTCTCCTCTTAAGACTTCACTTTATGCACATATATTAGTCATTTAATAATTAATATTAATTATTAAATGCACTCACCTTAGGGTTAGGTTTTCCTTTCCATTTTGATCTCCTTTTATAAGGATTGATCTCTTGTATTGTATTCACTTCTTGATGTTCTTTTTTTAGTCTGATAATACAAAATCTTCATATTGTCAGAGCAAAACCCTTGTTTTGTTTCCTACAGATTTCTTCCTTGTTACAGGTTTTTGCATGCAGGTTTCTTGGGCTTAATAGATTTGTTTTTCATCAAATCTTACATGGTATCAGAGTTGGATTTGTTGTAGCTTGTTCATGTTTGAAGAAAAAAGGGAGCAAGGGTTTGACAGAAAAAATTTGGGATTCTTCAGCTAATTTGAGAGGTTCTAGGTGTAGTTTTCAGATCTGGTATTCCTTGCCCAACGATATTTTCAAAAAAAAAAAATTAGCATTTTTTACAAGCGCATGCATCAGATCTTGCATTTTTTTGGGTGTCCTTCTCTGTTTTTAGCATTTTTTACAAGCACATGCATCAGATCTGGCATTTTTTTGGGGTGTCCTCTGTGTTGTTCACAGTGGTGTCCTTCCTAGTATCGTTTACCAGTCTTGCACCTTATTCCTCTGAACGCCGTGCATGAGCCGATGTCTGCATTGGCAGATTTGAAAAGGCAGAACTTCAAACCCCCGCGGACGCCGTACTTTGACTTGAAAGTTTTTTTACCTGCGATTGCTATCCAGATCTGCAGTCTATTTCATCAGTAAATTCTTCAGGTACACATAGATTTGTCTCAATCATCTACTGCTTTCTATTATTTTATGGCTTTCAGTTTGTACTGGGGATTATATTTTTGCATTGTGGGGGGTGTTTTTTCTTGCTTTTGGTCATTTACATCAGAAAACCAAAATCTACAAACACCAAAATAAAACAAACAAACCCCTTCTGCATCTTCTATCTAGTTCTGAAAGACCACTAAATAATAATAATAAAAAATTCAGAGCAGTTGAGGCACAGTTCATAGGATGGTCGACAGATCTATTGAACCTCTCACACTGCATAATTATCACACTTGGAAGGGTCGCATGATGACTCTACTCCAGTCTCGAGGGTTATGGTCTTGTTTGGATGATGTTCAGCCTCAGTTGACTCGCGCCTTTGAGGTTATGTAGCACAGGAACAATATGGATCAGGCTATGGGATTGATGGCTTTACACATTTTCGACAGTCTCCTGTTTCATCTTGAGGGTTGTCTCACTCCTCGAGCCATTTGGACCAAGTTTGATGGACTTTTTGGTACTGTCAATCAGTTCAGAGCTTTGCAGCTTGAGGTCGAGTTAACTTCTTTGGTACCTGATTCGTTTCCCTCCATTGAGGACTTTCTGATGAAGTTCAAACAGCAAAGATCTATCTTGCAGGGTTGTGGAAAAGTTAAGACTGATACAGAGTGCATCTTCCTAATTCTCTCCAAGCTTCGGGGTCCATTTCAGATCTTCTCTTCGACCTTTTATTCCACCATGGATGCCTTGGGTGCTCGACATGTCATGCCTTCTTTTGAGGTCTTTTGTGATCGTCTGACTCGTGAGCAAGATAAGCTCAAGCAGTTGGATTCACTTTCAGGTTCACAGAACCAAGCATTGGTAGCCCAGTCCTCCAAAGGAAAACAAAAGCAGAAACTGAAGCCTAAGAAAGATTTAGGGGCTAGTGAGAATCCCTCCAAGCCACCACCTAAGTCTGATTCAAAACCACAGTCCAATTCTAAACAGGGCAAATCTTCGAAGTCTGGTGAGTCTTCCTCCAAGACTAAGAAGAAATCTGGTGATCCTTGCAGTTTTTGTGGCAAGGAAGGACATCCAGTTTCCAGGTGTTGGAAATGTTTAGAGGCTTTAGAGGAAGCCATGCAGCAGCATAATATCAGTGCACCTCAGCCTCCTTCACAACCCACAGGGAAAGGTCATGCTCTTTCTGCACGAGCATTGTCCTCAGAATCCACTTGGATTCTAGATTCTGGTGCCTCTCACCATATGACACACACAGAGGATTTGGTCACCGCTCTTGCCCCTACAAGCACTAGACATATTGCAGTGGTGACTCAGCACAACTTTTAGTTCAGGGTTCAGGTACTGTTTCATTGGATGGTGGTTGTCTACAGGATGTGCTTCTGGTTCCTGACATTTCGACAAACCTTCTATCTGTTTATCAGATTTGCCACTCTGGCTCTGGTAAGATAGTTGAGTTCTCACCACATGATGTGGTTATTCGAGACCTTCATGATCCTGACTTGGTTGTGGCTACTGGGAGTGTGGATTCTGCATCATGCTTATATAGATTTGATGGCTTTGAGAGTTCAGACACTGTTGGTTCCTCTCTTATAGCACATGCAGATTCAGTGAGCAGGCTTTGGCATGAGCGTTTTGGCCATGTCAATTACAGATATCTACAACAGATGAGTACTCAGGAACTTGTGATTGGACTTCCATAGATTTCTTGTACTGATGGTGTATGTCGTGGATGTGTCCTTGGCAAACATCATCGCGATCCGTTTCCTAAGGGTCGAGCCACTCGTGCTAGGGAAGCCCTAGAATTGGTACACAGTGATCTTATGTCCTTTCCGACTCCTTCCTTTTCAGGGGCCCGCTATGTGCTCACTTTTATTGATGACTTCTCCAGACGTACATGGGTGTACTTTCTTAAGTACAAGTCTGATGTCTTTGACTCATTCAGGACTTTTAAGACATTTGTGGAGAAGCAATCTAGACTTTCTATCAGGAGGATACGCACAGATAATGAGGGGGAATATGTTAATCAGGCTTTCAGAGATTTTTGCACTGAGCATGGTTTACAGCATCAATTTATAGTTCCTTACACCCCTCAGCAGAATGGTGTTGCTGAGAGAAAGAACAGAACCTTACGGGAGATGGCAAATTGTATGATATAGTCTCAAGCTATGAGTTCTTCATTTTGGGCTGAGGCAGTCAATTGTGCCAATTATATTCAGAATCGGATGCCTCATAAGGCATTGCGACATATGACTCCTGAGGAGGCTTGGACCCATGTCAAGCCTGATGTTTCTACATTCCGAGTTTTTGGTAGTGAGGCTTGGGCATTTATTCTTGATGCTCAGTGGAAAGCCATGGAGAGGAAGAGCCGACCACTCATATTTGTTGGCTACTGTGAGGATGTTAAGGCGTACAGGTTGTTTGATCCTGATTCCAGAGAGGTCTTGTTTCGACGGGATGTCCAGTTTGATGAGCGCTATCCTCAGATGGATTCTCCATCACCAGCTTCTCCCTCATTGCCTACTCCTCCCTCTTCATCTCTTGAGGATTACTTATCTCTTGCGGATGATGTAGATGATGATCCACCATCTCCACCACCACCAGTTGCTCTATCTTTGCCTAGGTGGGCCCGTGTCACTGTTGATGCAGCTGGTTCTTTGGCAGGTGATCCTTCAGATACTCGTCGTACTCATGCTCAGACATCTGGTTCTAGTCTTTTGAGTCATGCCATTTCGGATGATCCTCAAAAGTTTTCAGAGGCGACAGGTCACCTTGAGTGGGATAGGGCCATGGATGAGGAGTATTCTTCTTTGATGAAGAATCATACTTGGGATCTTTGTCCTCTTCCTAAGGGAAGAAAGTTGGTTCGGTGCAAGTGGGTGTACCGTACCAAGTATGCAGATGGTTCTATTGATAAGTATAAGGCACGTCTTGTTGCGAAGGGGTTTTCTCAGGTAGAGGGTATTGACTACTCCGAGACCTTTGCTCCTGTCGCCAAGATGAACTCTATATGCCTTGTACTTTCACTTGCAGCTTCACAGGGATGGACAGTGTTTCAGATGGATGTGAAGAGTGCCTTCTTGCATGGAGACCTACATGAGGAGATCTATATGGAGCAGCCTCAGGGATTTGTGCAGGACACTTCTTTGGTTTGCAGACTTCGACGTTCATTGTATGGTCTCAAACAAGCCCCTCGGGCTTGGTATGAGAAGATGGACTCTTTCTTGCTTTCCTCTCACTTCACACGCTGTCATTTCATCACACAGTGTATATTCAGTGTTAGGAGGGTGATCTTTTGATTCTTGTGCTATATGTAGATGATCTCATCCTTACAGGTAGCTCATCCTCCATGATTCAGAGTGTTGAGAGCTTTGATGGAGCAGTTTGAGATGACAGATCTTGGTCTCCTGCACTTCTTTTTGGGTCTTTAGGTTATTCAGTCTTCGGATGGGATTTCCATATTTTAGGAGAAGTATGCTCTTGATATGCTTCAGCGATTTGGCATGCTTGATTGCAAGTCTTCCCCCACTCCATTTCAGTCAGGTGTTGTTTTGTCTTCCACTTGCTCTACTCCTTCAGTAGACCCCACTTTATACAAACAGTTGGTTGGCAGTTTGTTGTACCTGACACATTCTCGTCCTGATCTTTCCTTTGCGGTTGGCCTTGTCTCTCAGTTTTCCCATGATCCTCATGAGAGCCATTGGCAAGCAGCCAAACGTATTTTGAGGTACATTCGAGGCACCACTCATTATGGCATTCACTACACTTCAGGATCCCCTCACATCATTGGCTTCACTGACTCCGATTGGGCTGGTGATGTCAACGATCAGAAGTCTACTTCTGGCTTTGTTTTTTGCCTTGGTTCTAGTCCTATCACATGGTCTTGCAAGAAGCAGTCTGCTATTGCATTATCATCTACAGAGGCTGAGTACTGCAGCAGTGTTAGCCAGTCAGGAGGTTTTATGGCTTCGGCAGTTGATGACAGAGTTTGGGTTTCCTCCAGATAGTCCCACTATTCTTTGGTGTGACAATCAGAGTTCCATTCACATTTCTCGCAACCCAATGGAGCATCAGCGGACAAAGCACATTGAAATCCACATGCACTTCATCAGGCAGTTGATTCAGGATGGTTCTCTCATCTTGGAGTACATTCCTACAAAGGAGCAGGTTGTAGACATCTTCACTAAACCTTTGGCATCTCCACGCTATCTTCATTTGCACTCCATGCTTAGGGTGAAGGAAGTTGTCCTTGGGGGGTCTCAGTGAGGCCTTCCTTCCTTCATGTTTTCTTTTCAGCATGTTTCTTTATCTCTTTTTGGAGAGGAGTTTTTTCCCACTGGGTTTTCTTCTTTACTTCGCTTTATAGAGATTTTGTTATATTTGGGTACCTGATCAGGCCATGTTGCTGGGACCCACAGTTGCATTGTAGTTCCTTTGCTTTCCTTTGCATTGTTTGTAGCTGCATTGTAGCTCATCTTAAGGGGGGGTGTTAGAGTAAAGTAATTAATTAACTTTACTCTCCTCTTAAGACTTCACTTTATGCACATATATTAGTCATTTAATAATTAATATTAATTATTAAATGCACTCACCTTAGGGTTAGGTTTTCCTTTCCATTTTGATCTCCTTTTATAAGGATTGATCTCTTGTATTGTATTCACTTCTTGATGTTCTTTTTTTAGTCTGATAATACAAACTCTTCATATTGTCAGAGCAAAACCCTTGTTTTGTTTCCTATAGATTTCTTCCTTGTGACAGGTTTTTGCATGCAGGTTTCTTGGGCTTAATAGATTTGTTTTTCATCAAATCTTACCCTTTTACCTCAAACCCATCTAGATTTCACATAAACTTTATCTTCAAGATCCCCATGCAAGAAAGTAGTTTTAACATCCATTTGCTCAATCTCAAAATCAAAATTTGTCTCAATATATAATAAGAATATTATGGAATATAATTTAGTAAAAAGAAAAAACTCAGCAAAATCAACTCCCTCTCTAGTAGTAGCCATTGGCCACCAATTTGGCCTTGTACCTCTCTAACTAAGGTTGCCTACTCCAATTTTCTTTTTTGACATCCATTTTCAACAAATGGGATTTCTTCCCTTGGGAAAACTCACAAGATTTTATGTGTCATATATGTCAAAGGCCATCATCTCATTTTTCATGGCTTAACACATCCAATAATTTCCAATGAAAAGAGAGCCTCCTTAAAGCATAGTTCATCATCAATACATAACAAAGTGAATACATAATACAAATTAGATATGTTATACCTATCAACTAGGTTTTGGTGTCTCATGGATTGTCTCAAGACAATATTAGGGGATTTTTCATGTTCCTCTACATGTGTGTCTTAAAACTCTCACATGAATCCTTTTCTTCATCTCCATCATCTAATCCATAATTCTATTCTTCAACATGCACAACTTCTTGTTTCTTAATATTAGTTTTGAAATGTGTTATTTTCCTTCCTTATTTTTTAAAAATAATTTAAAATCCCTAAAAATCACATATTTAGAATAGATCATTTTCTAGGTTGGTGGATTTCAAAGCTTAAAACCTTTTACATTGTCACTATAACCAAAATTATATATGTTTGTTCCTTTGGATCTAGCTTAGATCACTTATTTTTAAGAATATAAATAAAATCCTCACAAATAAGTATCATTAAATTTGAAATAGAAGGTTTTTTAATTGTCTACACTTCATAAGCAAATTTTTCAACAAGAGCCAAACATGAATATTAATTAATCGAGTAACAAATAGTACTCATATTCTCTTCTCAAAAGTATTGATATAATTATCTACTATATAATATACTTCTAGATCTTTCTATTAAGGTTTGGTTTGTTCTCTTTACAACTCTATTTTATTGTGGCAAGTTGGGGTAATATTCTATCAAATAATACTTGCATGTTTACATAAAACATTGAATTCTATGTGAAAATACTCACCACCATTGTCAATCTCAACAACTTTGTTTTTTTATCTATCCACTTCTCTACAAGTACCTTAAATTCCTTAAACTTGGAGAAAATTTTAGATTTAGAATGAAGAAAATAAACCCATGTGTATCTAAAACAAACATCAATAAAAGTGACATAACACCAATAGAATATATTTACCCGTAGAATATATACATCCATTGGACCAAATACATATGAATTATTTTTAATAATATCTTATCTATATAACTTCTAGAGGGAAAAGAAGCTCTATTATATTTACCAAACATAATGTTTATAGAAATCAAAATTCACATAAGAGAATAAAAAAAATTACCAACCATCTTTCTATTAACAAGGGTTCAAATACTTTTTTCACTAATGTTCCCAAATGTTGGTGTCACAACATAGATGTGGTTTCATATTTCCTAATTTTCACACCATGATCATTTAGCTACCACCAAATTTCCTCTCACCAAATCTACAACTAGACTTTTCACATGTCACATGCATTCTAGAATCATTCAATGTGGATACAAAAATCAAAATTCTTGTAAGTCCTAACATCTACAAAACATCATTGAGAGTTTTCACCCTTTCATAACCACAACACAATGACAGCTTTCTCTTATTAATAATCTAATGTGTATCATTGTCAAAAAGGAAAAAATTTCCTTCATCATAAGCTCAGCATTACAAGAACTACAACTAATGGGGAGTCATATATAGGAGCAACCTAATTTAATGAGCCAAGCATCACCATTAATAGTGTTAGAAGAAATAAACAATGCATTATTATCATCATCATCAAAATATTTCTATGTGGATAAATCATCGTAGGATTATTTTTGTTTATGCATTCCTCTTCACATATCCTCTCTACCCATAATTCCAACACTTTACTATACTCTTCCTAGGGGTTTTGGACCATCCTTTTGACTTAGGTCTATCTTTCAATTTCTTTCAATCCCCTTTAGACCAATCTTTGCCCTTGGGCCTTCCCCAAAAATACAAGACACCCTTCAAACCCTCATTCAAGGACTTTCTCCTAATTTCCTCTAAAATCAATGACCTATAATTAGAGTTTACAAAATTATCTTGTAAATTGATTCGAATTACATTTTTTCCTTATCCAAGCAGTATTGCATGATTATGCTTCTTAACCGTTGAAAATGTGAAACTAGTTCATTGAATTTTACAGAACTTGAAAAAGGTTAACTATTTACTATAATGTTGTAATTAGAAATAAAATACTAAATAAATTGAAATGAAATTAGAGAGAATGTAAGACAGGGGATAGAAGAAGAATGAGACGAAAGATAGAAAGATCGGACACAGGTTGATAACGGAGTTCGTCCTTCAAAGGACTATGTCTCTGGGTCCACTTCTCAATGTTGGACCACTTTCATTAATATCACCAAGCACCTGAAGATGCCTTCTTACAATATTCAAGCTTCAAAACTTGCACAAAATTCCTCACAATCTCTCACTTTTACAATTTTGGTGTATAATAACACCTTGCAATTCTTCCTCTCAAAAAGAATTCAACTCTCCTCTAGCATTCTAACTCCACCTTTTCCAGTAATTTCTAATCTCTATTTTTCTCTCCAAGAGAATTCTCCCCTTACAAGGAAATAAGATGAGGCCCCTTTTATACAAATTTATTTGCTAATATGGGCTAAAACCATATTATTTTACAAATATACCCATATCTCCTAATTACATTGATAAATCTATAAAATCTCCCTTTAATAACATCAAAATATCTTTAAAATCCTTCAAATCTCCCTTTTATACATATAAAAATCATTTAAAAATTCTCTCAATATTATCTTTAAATTATTTAAGCCCTTAAAAATCTTTTATTCGAGCTAATTTTATTTAGGGGTTGATTTTGTTGTAACTTAGGAGGTTAATTTTTTTAATTTTGACATAACTGTCTTTAAAACCTTCTTCAATATGATCGGGCTCCGCTTATACATCAATTCCATCGATGGTGTAGCAGTGAAGAGTGTTTCATGGGGCGGGAAGGTCACTGGTTCGACCCCTGCTCCCTCTTTTTTAGCCACCAATTTCTCCTTTTAATTTAACAAAACTAACTCGAGGCACATATAATCACAAGGGCAATATGTGGCGTAACAGTTGCACGTGGAGTTTGTAGCTGTGAGGTTGGGAGTTAGACCCCCAACCTAGGTTTTTGGTGAACCTTTCATTTCAACCGCCATAGATGGAGGAGTTAAGGTGCCACGTGTCAAGTTGAGAACAAGGCCATGTGTCAACAAGTGATTCGTTGTCACCTGCCAATTGAATGCCACGTCATGTTGACTCACCCTGCCATGTGTCAAGTTCTGATTCGTCCATGTCACTGTACGATGCTGACTGTGTTGCCATGTCACCATGCTGATGTCAGCATGGTCAACCCTTTTGCCTGCAAATTTTGACTTGGCATAACTTCATCATCCGAGCTCCGTTTTTGACAAAACGAATGGCGTCAAAATCATGGCAACGAGATCTACCACTTGGTGTCATTTTCACCTCATTTCAAGATGATCATTTTTTCACCTTTTTCCTGGCAACCTGATTCACCTGTTTGACTAGACCTTTGACTGTGCATAACTTCTACATACAAACTCCTTTTGAGCTCGTTCAAGTTGCGTCAGGACCGTGTCAGCAAGCTCTGTGTGGTGATGTTGGCTTCATGAGATTTTGAGACTATGAAATTTTCAAGTTTCCTGGATCCACCTGGATCAATCAAAGTAATAATAAGAGATTTCATCTTAAACTCTATATCACTATTGCTAGTAGGAACAATTAAATTTTCTAAGGATCAAGAGAAAAACAAAGGAACATATATTTGTTTTTCTCCTCGAGATTAACATCTAGTGAAGTTAGTTGAATCAAAATCAAGTTAAAGGCATTTAAATGTCCTAAAATAAAATCATTGTCCTTTATTTTTAAATAATATAAATAATTTTTGAGATGAAATTTATTGTTTAGACTTTCAGTTTGGTAAATATCACATATCCTCTTCCAAAATACAAATAGTGTGGCCTCCTCAAAGACACTCAAGCTAATAGAATCTACAAGACACAACCAAATGGTTCCTTATTTCTTCTTGTCCAATCTTTTCCAATCTTCATAAAAATATCATCAATCCCTCTCTTCCAAAAGATCCTCCACCTCTAGCTTCCACAACTTATAGTTAATACCGTTCAACTTGTCAATATCTCGATGAGAGGTAGATTATATAGTTTCAATCACTTAAAAATCTAAAAATCCACTCAAGTCAGAAGATTCCACTATAGCCAATATGAGCAACAATTTAGAATTTAAGTAGGAAACAAATTCAAAACAAAATATTCCTATTGAAAACTATTATAAACCTAAGATAGAGCTCACAAAGGAATTCAAAACAAAATAAAAACACAAGCACTCAAAACAATGTTGCCATTAAATTCCATTGTGAATCAAATTTACTCCAACTGATTGGTTGGAAAGTGGATGTCTTGGATAAAAGGTACATATTTTGATAGTATATGGTTAGCTCAAACATGAATGGATGAAATGGATGGGAGTGTGCCTTCATTTAAATAGATTTTTGGGAGAGGAAATGGATGGTAGAGATGTGATAAAGAGATAAAAAAATGAAGAATGAATGAGAGGATTGAGGGGAGAATTGAGGGTTATGATGGAGGTTGTTAGAATTTGAAGGGATAGGATGTATTTACTAAAATTAGCAAGTAGTTTCAACCACGAGGGATCTAAGAGACAATTGTACTTAGGTGTACTTTACTCTTGGAAGTTGGTGAAGAGAATATGGCTATAATTAAACAATAATTTTATTTTATTGTTTTAACATGTGTGAGGTGGAAGATAAGTGTATGTAACAATAAAATTATTTATTTATGTGATATGAAAAAGGGAATAATTAAATAATAGGGTTATTTAATCAGGTGGGAGGCATTAGGTGAAGTGGTTTTGACTAGGTGATGTAATTATTTAGTTTATTAGGATAAGAATGTAAATAAGAAATATTTAGGTGTTTATATTTTTCCCTTATTTGATATATTGTCATGACTAATTGGTGTTGTGCCAAAGAAGAATAAAAAATAGGATGGAATGGAGCTTTGATGGGATGTTGCCCCAATTACTCAAGGATGATAATGGAAGTGATGCCCCCTCAAGAGAGCTATTGGGTGAAATGGAGTTCAGGAGGACTCTATAAAAGAAAAAGGATGATAAGAAAATGTGTCATGATGGATAAAATATTACTTGAAAGAAATCATATTAGGATGATGTACATATCACGGATATAGATTTTATTATGGATGATGATTGGACATACTGATTGACATCACTGAGATGATTAGATGATATGCTTTTATATTGCACAATTGTACATGTTGGATAATGATATCTCACAATGATGTAATGTAACTAAAATTACACATGTTTGGGTGCAAAGAAAAAGATGGATAAATTGATATAAAATGGTTGAAATGGATGAAGGATAAATGTTGTTGAAGTAAATTTGTGCGCAAAGAAAAACCTATTATTTGTTCTAGCATTGGTGTTATGCACCATGATATAATGGATCATGATGATGAATCACCATGTGCATATGGAAATACAAAGAAAACAAATAATTTGCAAATATCACAGTGATAAAAACATAATGTTAAGGCACACCATCATATGAAGGATGATGGTGACTGTGATGGTGTGATGGATGGAGCATTAGGACTACAAGGAATGGGGACTAACACTCACAAAATAAATGAAGTTTCACATAATATAGTGATCCAAAAGTTACAATGTCGAGGCATTCCATCATGTGAAGGATGAGAGAAACCATGATGGTGTGATCTATATAGTACTAGGAATATAAGAAACAAATAAATATAAACACAAACACAAATAAAATATCAAACAATTCCCTATGAATTATGAACAAGGATTAAATCATGTTGGGAGGAGTGTGGCGATAGATGTAGATGGAAATGTCAAGCCCTAATGGGGATATATGTGGTAACCATTCCCTAGGAAATATCAATAAGGGGATTCCCCCATTTGAGCATAAAATCAAGGAAAGAGTGTGGAGTGAATAATGGGAAAAATGGAATGGAATAGATGGAGGCATGTAAATAAATGGATGGGGATAAGTGAGAAAGTGGGTAGATGAAAATGAGATGAAGTGTTGGTAGGTGGGAAATTTGACAAAGGAGGATGTCATGAATAGGTGATGGGTGTGGGGGAATGATGGAAATGGGTAGGATAATTATGGAAGAATGAAAATAAATGACAAGTAAAGAACTTGAGTGAATGATCTCGGGGATGATGGGATGGATGGAAGAGGTGAATGAGATAATATGGAGTGATCCATGCTCATATAATAGGGTGTTTTCCTACTACACATGATGCATATTTACCAAGTTCCCATCATGGTACTTGTCAAAGGCACCAAATGGAGTGGTTTTCACCATTGGACAAATTTATTTCTCTTTATTATTATTTTTTATTTTTGAGTTGGTTTTCTTTTTTTTTCTTTTATTTATTTATTTTGGAAGACTAGTGCTAATAGTTTTAATTATAGAAGATCTTGAGATGGATATATTCATAGTCTCATCTAATTCATGGCCTTCAAGATTAGTTAGCTTATATGTTCTTGATCCAAACTTTGTAGTGATGACATAGGTACCCAACTATTTTGGCTCAAACTTCCCTTTCTTCTTTCCATCCTTAGTGGTATTCTTCTGATTTTTCTTAAGAAAAAGGTCTCAAACCTCAAACTCTCTAGTGTGGATGTGTTTGTTATAGTCATAACACAACCTATGCTAGTATGATTTAAGGTGATTGAGATTCGTGAGACGGTGCTCCTTAAGGAGTTTTAGCTCATTAAGTATGCCACTTGATAATCCTCCTCTAAGATGATATTGCATAAAGAGATACACAAAGTGGGTAGCCCAACCTCTATTGGAGAGATTGCTTCAAAACCTTAGATAATGGAATATGAAGTGGCATGTGTGAGAGTGTGAATGTTGGTGCATTAGACCCAAAGGATGAGATTGAGTTGAAGGTACTAATCATAACCAATGTCATTGATGATTTTCTTGATGGTTTTTATTATGGCTTTTTCCTATGCCTCAAATTGGCTATTACATTGGGGATAAAATAGGATCGACAACTTGTGCTTGATATGAAATTTCTAACATAGGGATTGCACTTATTGGTTTTTGAAATATTTTTTGTTGTCTATGATGATGATGGAAGCAATTCCAAAATAAAAAATGAGATGGTTGAGAATGAAATTGAATATTGGATGTCAGTTGTAACAACTCTATCCATACAATGTAGTAAAAACTTAGGTTTTTAACCTTGCAGTAAATAAATCATTCCCTTAAAAATAGGTAAGTAATTGTTTTTCTCATTTAATATCAAAATTTGCACTTGCATTTTCAAAAACATAAAATATTTCATAAATGAAATAACATTGCTTTTCAACTTGAAAATAAAATACATCTTTTCTTTTCTTTTTTGATCAGTAAAAGGTGATAATTTATTAATAATAAAAGGAAATTTACATTATAGCTTTAAATACAAAAAATAACCTTCTCGAGCATTATCCAAAAGGAATTAAACATACAAAAAACACCATGAGCACCAGTCTACCATTAATTTCGTTTAAACCCTAACACCAGAAATTGTAAAAACATCATACTAACAGTCCCCACCCCCTGGCTCCACCTATAGCTATGCTTTTCTTGAAGATCCGTGGCCCACTAACCGCTTCAAAAAACCATTATAGCATACCAAAAAACCAATTCGTTCATCCTCGGGTTCTTGAAGATGCCGGATATTGTCGCACTTTGAAAGCCAACCGCATTCTCCCATCAGCATCACATCCCTAACATTGTTCGCTCCATCGCTCCAAAATTTTTCTTGAATTAAGACCAAAAAACCTTACTGTCATTTTCCTCAAACCATGCTTGCTGTTCTATTCCCATCCTGTCGGTTTCTTCTCCTCAGACCACACTTCTTTCGTGGGAAATTACTCGACACCCTTGCATTCACTTGTCACTTGGCCACATCCTATCGGTGTAGCTCTATTTTCAGCTTCTCCCACGCCTCCGAGATTGTTTGTTTATACTCCTCTATGTCCGTTCGTCATCTCCACCTTACAAATGGAATCAACCCTTCTTCGGTGGCCTCGTCCATATCTTCTATACCTTCTGAAACATCGAAACCCACACCCGGCACCGCCCATTCCATGAATGATTCCAATTTTCCTAACAACGCTTCATCAAAAAGCTTTAGCATTACCCATTTGGTTTCCTTAGCATCCTCCCCCAGCTCCATTGCCCACGCAAACACCATTGATGCTATGTCAGCATTTGGATGGCCCCGATGTGATGCTTCCATGAAATGCGGTCCTAAAACCCCAACCACCGCTTCCACCATTGCATTTCGATTTAATTTTAGCACTTGTTTTAGACGTTGCACTGTTGGGGGCCCAAAAAAACCCTTTAGTTGCAGTTTTGTGGAGAAACCCCACATCGCCTCCATCTGTAAATAGCTCGCACCCTACAACTCCACTGAAAAACTTGAAAATTATGTCACCATAAATTTGATTTTGCTCCATTTAAAACACAGACACCTTTCACGTCAATTTCTGGTACTTCCGCCAGCTTCACTAAACATCTTAATTTGCATTTAATACATAAAGCATACCACTTGTTGGAAATTAAAAAAGAATAGCGCAGCTTCATTGAATTCCCATATGCCACCTAGTTCCTAATCGTCCTTTGCCTTCAGCCTACACCCGTCATCGTCCTCACATCCTTCAAAGGACTGCCACTTGAGGAAATAAATTAAATTCTTTCTGTCCGGAAGTTTACATTTCCCTATACACCACCCGCGATTTCAAAACCCGCCAGCAAAACCTTTCATTTCACAGAAAAGTCAAATAGTCGCACAAGCTTTTTTTTTAAATACCACAATATCCGCCACAAGCCAACCCAAAAATTCATTAAATAATGCCATCCCTAAAATCCTTAATGACCATTTTTTCAATTTCATCAAAAGACACGGCCCACTTGGATAAAATATCTGCCTCCCTATTCCCATCTCTTTTTATATGACTAACCATAAAGTCCTCGAAGGTTTCCAAATCTTTTGAAATAGATTTGATAAAATTTTGAAGATGCCATGCCTTCATCTCCCCAACTTAGATAGCCTGAATAACTATTAACGAGTCCCCTTCTAAATGCAGTCTCCTGACCCCAAACTGTTTAGCCAGCTTTACCGCCAACAAAGCTGCTTTAGCTTCTGCCAAATTATTAGTTCCATCTTCAAGCTTTTTTGCAGCTAAAGCAATTGAGTTTCCAAGATGATCTCTAAGGATCACACCTGCACTAGACGGGCCAGGGTTACCTTTGGCTGCCCCATCAAAATTTGCTTTAATCCACCCATTCATAGGTTCTGTCCATCTCACCACATTTTTAGATTCATTGCCAGATTTCACTTTTACAGATCCCGGCCAGGATTTAATCCGAATACCGGGCCACTCCTTTTGTATTCTCCTATCCTCCAATGAGAAAGGATTGCGTAGATTCTGTGGCTGGGAGATTGCACTGCTCACAACCTCTTCAATACTATGTTCAATTCACCATAGAACTCTTGTCAAAGATTCACTTTTCTCTACAAAAATTCTCCTATTTCTTTCCTTCCAGAGCTCCGATATCACCAATGAGGGCGTCACCACCCAGATGCTAGACAAAAAGGAACCTCTCATCATTCTTGGCTAGCTTTCAAAGACCTCACTCACCATCCTCTGCATCGGGCCTTGCCACCCCAACTTTTGTTCGCACAAAATCCCAACATCTTGTAGCCATCTCACACTGTACTAGCATATGGTCAACCGATTCTTCATCCTTGTCACATAGAACACACTTGGATGGGCTAGCAAAACCCAACCGCTTTCGCCTCTCACTAGTCAAAATTCTACCCTTGACAGCTAACCAAGCAAAAGTTCCTGCTTTTGGAAGAACATTCTTATTCCAACATAAATCTCTTGCCCAAAAGATCTCCCTCTCCAACGAGTCCAAAAGTTGATAACCAATTTTAACCAAATAACAACCTGTGGAGAACCCACACCAGACCAATTTATCTTCATTCCCTGAAATAAAAATTTTCCTTCCTTGCAACAACCTCTTCATACACTGAATTTGCTCATCTGAGAGCTCCTCCCCCACAACATCTTTCCAAACCCATTCATTGCCTAAAGCTCCCTGCTTTAAAGTCAAGTAGTCACGAACCTTAGTTCCTCATTTTTGAGAGAAATACTGTTTGAGAGCCATTAGATCAGGCCCTTCACCAATGTTTGGCAAACCATCCCACGAGTCCTCCCAAAAATTGGCCTTCAAACCATTGCCAATTTTCCATGAAAGATGGTTTAGTATCACAGGTCTACAAGACACAATAAAATTCCATATTGCAGATCCTTTTGGAGGATTGCGAATTGTAAAGATTCTTTGCTCCTCATTAGAATCAAGATATTTAGCCTTTAAAATTTTAACCCACAATAGCTCTGGGTTAGCATATAAATTCCACACTAGTTTCGCTCCAAGAGCTTCATTTAACAACTGCCAATTCCTTAGACCAGCTCCACCGCTAACCTTAGCCTTGCATATCTTATCCCAAGCCAGCAATGGGATTTTGTCTTCATCACTAGCCCCATTCCAGAAAAGTTTCCGCATATGCTGACCTATTGAATTCAAAACCTTCTTAGGGATTTTTAGGCACATCATAGAATAAATGGGAATGGCAGACACCACCGATTTAAGCAGTAAAATTCTTCCAGCAGAGGTAAGCCATTTACACTTCCAGCCATCTAACCGCTTCATACACAAGTCCACAAGGTCCTTCCATAAACTAGTTTTATTCACCCCTCCAAACAAAGGGATACCTAAATATTTACTTGGGAGAGAGCCAACCTTCATTGCAAGAATCCGACTAATATCCAGTTAATGTTGAACAGGGGTATTAAAAAAGAAATTTTCAGATTTTCGCCAATTGATGCATTGGCCTGAGGCCAAGCCATACATATCAAGTGTGCTTTTCATCACCCGGGCTTCTCTCAAAGAAGCATCCCCCATCAGAAAGGTGTCATTTGCAAACTACAAATATGAAATAACTTCAACACCCTCCGCCACTTTAATGCCTTTCCAAAGGCCTTCATTACATTTACGAGAAATCAACCTTCCCAAAACCTCAGCCAGAATAATAAAAAGAAAAGGTGACATAGGATCACCTTGCCTAATTCCCTTGCGAGAATCAAAGAACCCTTGAGGACTTCCATTCACCAACACAAAAAAACGGGGTGTGCTAATACAACTTTCCACCCATGCCCGCCATTCCAACCCAAAACCAAACTTCTCAAGCACTTTCAGCAGGAAATTCCTATCAACCTCATCATAGGCTCTTCTTATATCCAACTTAACCATCATCTTTTCAATTTTTTCCATTCGAACAGAATGAATGACTTCATGAGCTGCAATTATTCCTTCAAAGATTGACCGATTTGGAGAAAACCCACTCTGTTCAACAGAAATAACAGACTTCAACACCAATTTTAACCTGTTAGCAATGACTTTTGCAATAACTTTATAGATCGTGTTACATAAAGAGATAGGTCGGAAGTCCTCAAAGGTAATTACCACAGACTTTTTTGGAATTAGAGCTATAAAGGTGTTATTTAGCTCCTTAAGGACCAAACCATTTCTCCTGGACTCTTCGACCACTTCCTTGATATCATTACCAAAAATGTCCCACAACTTTTGAAAGAAAATTGTTGGGAAACCATTAGGTCCAAGGGCTTTATCCCCACCTAAACCAAATAAAGCTTTCTTCACTTCCTTTAGAGAGACTTCTTCCATAAGCATATTATTTTGTATATCAGAAATACAACTTGGAATGACATCCAATATATCAGAATTAGCAACTGTACCAACAACCTCTGTATTAAAACAATCTGAGTAGAACCTAACGGCCTCCAAATTAATTTGATCAGCATCGAACAAAGTCTCCCCCAACCCATTCTTAATTGACAAAATTTTATTAGAGGATCTGAGGACCTTAACAAAATTATGGAAGAACTTGGAATTCCTGTCACCATCTTTCAGCCATGTTTCCCTAGACTTCTGTCGCCAGAAAATTTCCTCGCGCACTAGGGCTTCAAAGTAATATTTATTTAGCTTCTTTTCCAAGTCAAAGTCCACATCCCTCATCCCATTTTCAATAACCTTAGTGTGCAGGTCATTTAACTTTTTCTCTAACATTAGTTTTTCATTAAAGATGTTTTTGAAAGACTCTCGGTTCCAAGCTTTTAAACACTCTTTAACATATTGAAGCTTCTTAAAGAAAATGAACTCTTTACAACCTGTCTGACTTGGAGCGTTCATCCACCAACCCTTAACCAACTCCTTGAAATTGTCTGCCCTGAACCACATCGCTTCAAACTTGAAAGGGCACCTATCCGGGGTAGAATCCTCTTGAATCCTCAAGCTAATAAGATAATGATCCGAACCAGAAATGGGGAGAATCTCCGCCTCACATGCCCAATTCACAGAGGTCCAATCTCCAGCCAAGAAAAATCTGTCTAATTTTTCCGCAATGTTTAGAAAACCCCTCCTTCTATTAGTCCAAGTAAAGTCTCCTTTCTTAAAATGAACTTCACACAACCCATTGTTTAGAAGAAAGTCATTAAAATCCTGTTGACTCTGCCCAGCCCAACATACGCCCCTAGATTTATCAAAAGGCTGCAGAACCGCATTAAAGTCTCCACCCAGGAGGAACATACTATCTCCATTTACACTTAGATGCATAGATATATCTTGCCATAACGCCTTTTTCTGAATAGAATTGTTTGGGCCATAAATATTGAGAATAAAAAAACAATTTCTCAATTGTTTAGATTCCACCTTTACCCATTGCCAGTTTTTTTCTTGTCTCACAGATTGTACATCGACCATAGAGGCATTCCAAAGAATACCCAAACCACCTGAAGCACCTTCAGCCCCGACTAGGGTGCAATTCCAACAGGAAAAACACCTTGTGAAAAGAGCAAAATCAGATTCTTTTACCTTTGTTTCTTGAAGCAAAAGTAAAGCCGGTCTCATTTGATCAAGACACCTTTTGATCAAACGAATCTTGTTAGAGGCATTGCAGCCCTTGACATTCCAAGATAAGATTTTCATGGCTATCGGGGGAAGGCGTAGCCTTTCCCCGACCTTAATTTACTTTGGCCCGCAGCATTGCCTGCCAATTCCAGTCTCATCCTGTTGGTTTTAGGACCTCTCCTCTTTTTCTCCCCTAGCTTTACCTTGTTGTTTAGGGCTAGGGTTTGTTCTATGGTTCTCTTTTCTACAATATCAATGTTGTCTTGTAGCCCCAGAATATCTACCTCCCCACCATCCTCCTCTGAATCTGACTCAGAAGTTGCATCTTCCAAGTTCCCACCACTATCTCGAACCCCTTCAAAGGAATTATCTAAATTTCTAATAGGAGATATTGGGATATCCTTGTACACTTGATCGTCTGGCTCATTTCCATGTCTCTCCATCATTGGTGAAACTCCTGCAAATTCACCTATCTCCTCATGTACTTGGTTTTCCAAACCCAAGACATCTTCCGGTTGAACCAAACTACACTGATTCACCTTAGCTTCCTTAGAAGTGTCCACCTTAGGCCTGGAGTCTGGGACAATAGAGGTGCACTGAATAATGTTGGCAAAATTGCTATCCTAGAAACAAACTTGCTCCGTAAAGGATGTAGCTGTATAATGAGGTGAAACTTCTTGTCTTTCCAGAAAAATATTCTCACTTCTAATATCCTCCAGACCCATTGAAATCCCCATTGCTGGTTCCATGACAAGGCCTTCCATTTGCCCCGAGAACAACTTGATATTACTATCCGCTGAGTGAACATGAGCATGCACCTTCTGAGATTGCACTTCTATGGCGCCTGCAAAAATGGAATCTACTTCTGCTTTCAGAAAACCTTCCCGGACCTCTTCCACATTTGGTTTGAAAATGCCCCAAGAGCATTCCGACTCCCAAAGCTGAGAATCAAAAGCATTATTAACCCTTGCCTCTGAGAGGTTAATTATTTCCTTCGATAAAGAGTTTTGAGAAGGATCTTTACCTTTATCACTTAGAATACCACCCTTGTTAGAAAGCACTTTTCCCACACAACTCAAGCATTCAAAGGGATTATCAACTATTTCTAACTTATGACGCCAAATGCCTTCCCCTGTATGCAATTCTATAGTTTCTGGCAGAGTGTGGATCCCCTGTCTCATTACACAAATCTTGGGATAAATGCTGAAATCATATCTGTCCACTGACTCCTCAGACTTCACAAAGCCCCCCAGCTTACTGCCTATCTTTCGCAAGGTTTCCAAGTCCCAATACTCGTGAGGGAGGTTTTTAAATTTTATCCAAACCAGGATTTCTTCTAGTATTGTTTCATTAGGGTTAAAGTTCGGGGTCCAATCTTTAATGAGAAACCCTAATCCTTCCATTGCAAACGGGCCACTATCAATGATCCAGTCTTTGTCTTGTGCGGATTTACAAATCACCAGATAAAACCCATTCTCTAGAGTTTTAAGTTCACATTCTTTTCCCCAGTTTTGATCACACCAAGCCCTTATTTTTGCAAAAGTCGGCCATTTTCCCCCCCATTTCATAAAGAAATCTTTTGCTTTTAAGAACCTAACAGTATCACTCCATTCACTATTATCTAAAAGGAGTGAGGTTAAAGTTGTAAGAGAGATATTCGGCGCTACCTGACTTGAGCCAGCTTTCTCCGGTTGAGCCTTCGGTCTCCAGAACTTTCCTTCCACCCGTCTGAAATCCACCTTTTCCACTAAATGCCACGACCTAAGCTGTTCTCCCTTCTTTGGATGGAACCAGCCATTTCGACCATCGTTGTTTCGGTTCCCTGCCCTAGAACCCTTGTTCATCGGAGCCTGCCAAGCCTGAATCTTACCAGCCCACCTGGTATTCTGAGAGTTCTGGTTCCAACGTTTATTGAAAGGCCAATGAGCTTGACTTCCTGCACTATAAACCAGATCCTTGTGTTTCCGAAAACCTTCCCTCGGCTGTCGCTCCGCCATTTTTAACATAATAAGTGCTGCAAATATTACTAAATATATTGATTGTTGATTATGTGGTACTTTATTTAATAAAATACATCTTTTCACTTTCTATTGCACATATACAATTACAATTAAGTAAAGAAATAACAATTAAATATTGAGTTCAAGGTTAGGAATTCCATATCTAAATTAAATTTCTATTTCACAAGCCTCATCATGTCATCTACAAGAGGGAGAGCATCACACAAGTGCTTTACTCCAACCACAGACCAACAGTCCCCTACACACCTTCCAACTAGAAGTGGCCCTACCTTTCAACAAAGAGTATAGTCAAGGACCCCCTAGTATTACCATTTGATTTCTAGTGTTGTGTCCTACATAATCAATATGGTCATACAACTACTCTTTCTATCTATGTATGACACTACTGATTGGTTATGCAACATTGGAGCACAGTGAACCAACAAGTGTAAGCAGAGACTTTTGCACTTACTTTAGCCAAAGTATTGAAATTAAACCACTTTCTTACAAGTGGAGTCGTACATTCACCACCTCTAACTCGACTTGGAAATCTTAACTGACCTAAGGTTAACCCAAACTTATTATTTGACCTATGGTTGTCTTATTATAGAATTCTTTCTCAGAATTGTGAAGACTCACTAAGTCAATTCTTAATTGGGTTGGATAGTTATCTCTGACTTTGAACACCCATGTTATGTTTTTGTAACTACTTAGGTCTTGGCTATTGCCATTTTTTCAAGTCCTTACTACAACCCATGAGAGTAACTACTCTCCTATTTAAGAATTTAATAAAACTCGATGACATAATGACGTCAACTCGACTTTCCTAGTCATAATCTAGTACATTGATAATATATTCATTAACCTGTAATGGAGTGAATTTTCACCCCTTTCAAATTATCCATTTACACCCCCTTACCTTAGAAAAATTAAATTTGACAATCCTTTTCCACCTCAGCCATCCGCTCTCCACCCACTTGGCGGCTATCTATAGTGTCGATGGGAGAATTTTTGTCAGGGATGCTAGCGCGGTGTGTTGTCGTCCTGACAAGATTCTCACCTCTAGAATCTATAGAGGCGTTACACTTCTCCATTGGTGATGAAGAGTAACGCCCCTACGCCCTTGACCAACCTCGAATGCCTCTTTTGGGATTCTATCCATGCTAAAAAGAGCTCATTCTTCATTCATTCAATCTTCTTGAATCTTCTACGTGTTTCTCAATCACACTTGCTAAGACACACTTCATTTTTCACAACATTTTCCATTGTTGAAGCTCCAAGACATTACTCTATTGGTTTTTCCTCTCATGTTGTTGCGACAACGATGGCACTCACAGGCTTGTGAGCTCGCATCTCCCTTCACGTGCCTGAGGGCACCTTGCTTGGGAGGTGATATACACTTTACTTAGCATTTGCATTTGATTTTGTAGCATAACATTGTTACTCTTGTTGGGTAGTACTTTCTTTCCATACTTTCTTTACAACATTTTCTATATAGTGGCTATTCTAGTTTCTGTGGAGGTGGGAACACTGAAATGGGGGTTTGACTGTGGCAAGCCCTAAAACAACCCCAACATTTTTCCCCATTCTACTATGTATAGGTGTTTTTGTTCATGTGGAGCTTGCAGGAGGCTGGACCACTTGTGAGTTGCATTTCTACCACCTTTGTTCTCATCAACTTTCATTTCTTAAATTAAATTATTCTTATTATTGTCCTAGCTATCTAGTTATTTCCAGTTTTCCATTGTTGCTTAAAATCATACTTGTCAAGTAGATTAGTTAATTCCCTATCAATCTTAGTTGTATCTTGCACTTTATGTTCGTACGGACGCCAACACCCGATTGGGATGCCAACGCATTGCATTGTCGTTTGTCTTTTACGCTGGAGTCCTCTGGAAAAGAGATGCCAGGGTTACAGTTTAGACTCAAGCATTCGCTCATTTGGGTTCCTAAACCTCTCGGATTGGAAAAAGGATAGTGGCAGATCAATTGCCCTTCCTTTTAAACCCCCTTAGTGTGAGGTAGATCAAGGAAGCTAATCATTCTAGACCCACTCGTGACTTGGGGTCTTGAGCGGTCAATCCCTCTCCTCTATATTTTGGTGAACCCAACGTGAACTGTTCTGGTTTCGTTTGGTAGTGTTGAAAGACTCTTCCCTCGTGTTCTAGGAGTTTTGTGGGTGAGTGCATTATAGGGTGCCTAGCCTTACAACCCAACCTACGACCCCCAGTGGTGTAGTTGGAAGGATCCCTAAGCATTGTGAAATGAAACCTTGAGTAGGTCACTGTCTAATTGTGAACCCTTGGGGGCTTCCGTGAAAGTCCTTTCTAAGTGTACGTAAGAGATGGCTTCCTTCCTACATCTTCCCATCCCATCTACACAACCTGCAAGTGAATATCCAACTATAACATTTACCTCATAGAATTTTCTCATGAACACTAATAGAGAACCATCTCCTTTTTATATTCCCACACATATCAATAGGAATATCGTGATTGGTGTTCTCACTAACCCTACATGTTGGGTTAATGTCATCACAAAGAAGATCATGTTAATTAACTGCTTACATAAGGATGGATATGATGAGTCTAAGAGCACCATATGTACACATGATGGGATTTTCATCCCTCCCATCGATTATATCACCTTGTCAGTCCTGGTTGGGCCCAAGACTATGAATGCACTCTTTAATATCATCCTGGGGTCCAAATTGTTCAAAGTGAAACTAGGCATTCCCTGGCTAGTTTCCATGAATGTAGTTCCCTCGGTAATCCATAATTGCTTAAAGTTATCTCATGAGGGTTTTGTGCATGTAGTCCACAAAACTGATTACAAACCGATGATTGTGCGTGGGGGCTACTCACTTGATCACTTCTAGCCTTCCCTTTTTGGTCTACCCCCTCCCAAGATGGACTTGTTGTATCAAACTTATGTGAAGTATAAGAACAAGGGCATAATGCCAAAGGTGACCTACCCTCCTTCTCCTTGTGCCATTTTAGTTAAAGCTTCCATGATAGTGCAACATAAGG